>CM035423.1:148379286-148416786 GCA_020310875.1 Ceratopteris richardii | reverse complement strand
TGCAACAAGTCGTGCTTTATACTTTGGAGAAGCACTATCTGATGTGAATTTCAGCTTATATACCCATTTACATGGTAAAGCTTTCCTGCCCTTTGGCAAAGGTACCAAATCCCAAGTACCATTTTTATGAATAGAATCCAACTCACTCTTCATGGCATGCTCCCACTTGACATGATCCTCTATCTGCATAGCCTCTTTTATAGCAAGATGGCTCATTGGCATCTGTTAGCATAACAAAATCTAAACCTGGAACATATCTATCAGGTGGATGTGAGACACGTGCATAATGTCTCAATGGTTGCTGAACACAAATATGTGTAGACTGATATGAATGGACATTCTCTTGAACATCCTGTTAAACGCTGTGTTAAACGCTATTGGTTCCTTCTAACTATCAGAAGTGCGTTTACGTGAGTCTTGGGTTCTTGGGAGTGGAAGGGGTCTGTTAGACAGAGGCCCTGTACTTAGTTCCCAAACTCATTGCTCAACAATATACTACTACTGAGAGTTCTAACAAAAATCTGCTGTACTTAGGCATTACCGTTCACAGTCTTAGCTCAACCACGTGTACCGAATACACTAAATGCTATGTTGCATCTACACAATACTTACTAGGGATGCCGGAAACAAGAGTAATCATTAACCTTCACCGAATGGATATAAACAATCAGACAACACCATAGACACAAGAAACTCGATAGTTCAAACTCACAATATTGAAGACTCAGTGCGTAACTTAGAAAGACCCTTACTGCACTTAACTCTACCGTATGAAGACAAATTCCAACATTGCAGACAACACAGCACAAATCTGAATACCAGAATGCTACTACAGTTGCTCAGATTTCACCAGCCACTGGTAGAACATTCCAAGAAGGGGTAACACACAATGCGCGAGGCTAACACCACAACTCAATAGAGATTCACAACCAACTTACTCAGACAACAGTCCGCGATCTATTAGCCGTGAATGGAACTCGCACCCTCAACAGAGATTGATAGGTAACAAAACACAAATACACACAGTGTAATCGGAGCACGCAGAAGTTAGACAACAGCGCTACAGTAGTGTTCAGGCAATCTTCCAAACGAACGGTCTGGTGATTCCACGAATCGTCTCACTGGTTAACAACAGAACAGATGTCGTCGACAGACAAGACAAAAGACGAACACGAACTCAGAATACAGGAGATATGCAAATGACACTACAGACAATGCCCGGTCAGTCACCCAGATAGACAGTCTGGTGATCCGTCCCGTACCCGTCTCTGTGCGTCTTCTTGATTTATATAACTTTTTTTTACAAACTGTTTGTAACTACTTTTTTTCACTCGTGTGAACAAGATTCAGTTATCCACCTGATGCGGTGGCCGCTAACACTCTGGCACGCACGGTGGACTCGACCCGCAGGTTTTACAAAATTATTGCTCATCTATGATTCCTTCTAAGTACATATTTCTAGCTAATCTAAAGGTACGGGCGATCTTTTTCTTGAGGGTTTCTAATAACTATTTTAGGGTGTCCGGTTCTAGTAATTGTGCATCTATACGTACAGAGCTTAGGGCTATGGCTTCATTTAGCAAAATTTCTGCTTGGGTCTGCAGAAAGGCTTCCTGTAAGTAAAACTCGTTGGCTAGCGCCGCATCTCTGGAAGTCTTCATTTCGGCCACCTGTTGCTCCATCTTCTGTACTCTTTCTTTCTGATTTTCCAATTGATTCTCTCTTCTTTCGATTTCTTGAATCTGAAAGTTCACTGTTCTTTCATATGATGTTTTTTTGTGTCTGAGATCTGCAATTAGTTTCTGTGTCTGCGCTTCCTTGGTTAAGTAATGTTTGAGCATATTGTTTACATCTGCTAGATTTTCTTTTGTCCGTTGCAGTTCTTCTTCTGTTAACTTAGCTTGCGTCTGCTGTCCTTGACTCTACTGCACTAATTCTTGTAGCTGAATTCTGGTTTCTTTGAGCAAGTTTCCTAAGGCGATCCTTGCATCTTCCTTGTCCTGTATATCTTGCTTCATTTTGCTGATTTCTGCGTTTGCAATCTATAACGACTCTTCTTTCTTTGTGAGTTCCGCCACGGCCGCATCTCTCTGATTGGCAATCGTCTGTTGTTCAGCAATTTGAGCTTGGAGCTGGGCAATCTATGAGTTGAGCTGATGGTTTTCGGCTTTAACTGCATCTATCTCTTCTTGCAGTGGCGTGATGTCTGCTTCTAGAATGTCCACCTTGTGTTGTAGCTCATTGCGGATGTTGTTTGTGGCTTCTTTCATTTGGATTGGCAGTTGCTGTGATAGGTTAATGAGTAATTGACCCATGTTGGCCAATTCAAAAATTACGGGAATCGACGGAAATGGCAGTTGAGGTCGTGGTTGGGATGAGGAGGCGGTGAGCAGTTGTTGGGAGTTCGGTGGAGAGTAGTTGAGGGAGGAGGATGAAGAATCAGTGGGTTCGGTAGGGTGAATGGGTTGGATGGGGATAATGGGGTCGATGGGTGGTTCCGGTGGGGGAGTGGGAATGACAGTCTGAGATTGTGTTACCTGATCGACGTTTTGTTGTGCAGTATCTTCGGCCGTGGACTCAACTGCCTTAAGCAGCCTTTCGAGCCCTTGTTTAACCACTTGTTCTTCATCTGCTTGTTGTTCTCCTTCAGACTATTGCTGTGATTCTTCTTCGGTAGAGGATGTGTCAGCTTCAGTATGATTTTCCTGTTGTTGCTCCTGGGAAGATTGTGCAGAGGATTCATTCTGCATTGATGTTGTGGTATCGTGGAATGTTTCCTCGTCCTATTTTTCTTCTTCTTTGTCGTCATCTTTGCTTCCTTCGGCAGATCCTTGTGCTTCACTCTCAGAAGAACTAATTCGGATCCTTTTTCTGCGAAAGAGCTGGTTTAGTTCCTCTTCATCTTCTTCTTCATCGTCCCACAGTTGTACTGATTCTTCATGTCACAGAACAGGTCCTCGAGGTGGTGGTTGTGCTGCGAGTATTGCCGGAAAAAGAAATGAAAGGATGTGCGGCAATCTAGATCTTGGCATGCCTCCCTTGTTTACCTGTTTCATAATGGACACGCATTCTCGGTGAATGCGGTGGAAGAAGGATGTGAAGTTGACTGGTTCTTGCGCAGCTAATTCTATGGCGGAATAGAAGGGGCAGGATATTCCATAGGTGCATTTCTGTAGGTTGAGAATGGCTACTAAGAACTGGAGAGCTGATCGTTCTGGTTCCGGTCGGTAGAGAATCGCATACTCGTTGGATGAATGCCTAGGAAATAACTCTACCATTCTAGCGACTGTCAGACTTGGGCCATTTTCTCGGCCTTGCGAGGGGAGTCTAAAGGCTTCTGCAAAAGCTTGGAATGTGATGAGTGTACGGGATGGGAGGGAGGTGATCGGCCAACTCTGCTCAGTGGCAGGTGTTTTGGCGATGGCGGAGATGATTTGGGTGAAAAATGGATGGGACTCCACTGAATGCCAAGGCAGTTCAGCAAAGTTGTTAAGCCCACGAATGCGCAGGAACTCTCCTACGTCTGCAGGGAGTCCATCATGGAAGGCGGCGTAGTTAGCCAAAGCTTCCATGGCGCACAGAACGATAGTAAACACAAGCACGCAGAGCACAGGGTAAGCACACAGAGCACAAGTCACACAAACACAATAGCATTTTTTCGGCGAAACAGAAAAGGTTAAGTAGATGCGTCGCAGTGGAGAGCATTGAAGGATGATTAATCATCGTGCGGTATTGAAATGATAATTCTTAACTTCGGTGTGCATGCGTGAGTAGCTGGAAAGGGCAGGGCAACCGTGGACATAATTAGGTATCAAAACACGGATATTTACAGATTTATTTTATTAAGCACGCAAAATAAAAGAAAAGAAAAGAAAAGAAAAGTGAACGCCAAAAGGCGCGGCCAACCGCAAAACGTTTCAGTGCGGGTTAGACGTGTGTTGATACGGCCGTAGCTTCGAACCGTTAATGACTTTTGGAAGAGGGATTCCGGTCAACGTAGTCAACTGAAAAGTTGCTAGGCCCACTTGCTCAGAAATTCGGTAGGGACCAAACCATCGCAACTTGAATTTGCCCGCAGAGCGATTCGACTTTGCATTGTACAAGAGTACAAGTTGTCCCACCGAAAAAATTGGGGTCTTTAGATATTGGTCATGTGTTCGATCTTGTCTTAGCTGTACTGCCTGCATAGTCAGAAAACTGTGCCATCATTGCTAGTCTAATTCTCTGAGTGTATCCAACCGAAAGGATAGTGATTCTTCCGGTAGTAGTTTCTGGTTGATGGCTACTCGTAAACTTGGTATAACTATCTCCATCGGTGCTATTGCTTCTAATCCATAAGCCAGTTTGAAAGAGGTTAATCCTGTTGTTACTTTGTATGTAGTCCAAATTGCCCATAATACTGCAGGTAGCAGTTGATCCCATCTTTCTGGTGCTTCTAAAATGAGTTTCCGAAGCATATTTAACAAAGTTTTGTTTGTACTTTCAGCCAAACCATTAGCACGAGGATAATAAGGAGAACTACACTTATGCGTGACCTGGAACGAATGTGTGAGTACTTTCATTAAATTGTTGACAAAATGAGTGCCTTGATCTGTAACAAGTTCTAGTGGTAAACCAAAACGTGGAAAGACATCGGTTAGCAGACACTTTGCTACCGCAACAGCTGTAGCAGACCGTAAAGCCCAGGCTTCTTCCCATCTGGTAGCATAATCAGTACATGTCAAAATATAACGATTGTTACTGAGGATTGCTGGTGGTGTAATAGGTCCAATGAAATCTAGACCCCACTTCTTAAAAGGTTCTAATGGCAGGACAAGTTGTAGCGGAAAATAATGACGTGGTAACGGCTGTCTAGACCTCTGACAATTATCACATTTTTTTACAAATTGCAATACATCCCTGTACATATTAGGCCACCAGAGACCACTTTGCAGAATTTTCCGGTGTGTTAAGTCTGCAGCAAAATGGCCACCGGAAGGAATTGAGTGAGCCAAAGTAATAACTGAGTTAACTTCATGTGGTGGAATACATCGAAGTAAAATTACAGTATGATCCACATAGTATAATTCCCCAGCAATCAACCGAAATCGGTGGCTAAAAATTGCAATTTTCCTGCGTATTGCCGTAGAAGTCTGAGATGGAAGGCATCCATCGGTGAGGAAGGTCAATATTTGATCATAGTATATAGATGGTATAGGCGGGTCTGTAATTTCATCATTAGTTGGTTTAGATACATAAATTGCTGGTGTTGTGTCATCTACACCAACCGGAGCTTCACCGGAATCTAAGCGAGAGAGAAAATCTGCTAAGGCATGTGAACTGCCTGGCCGATGAATGACTTCGTAGTCAAATTCTTGTAAAAGTAGAACCCATCGTGCTAATCGACCTCCTAGATGCTGTTGCCGAACCAGATAAACAAGTGCAGCATGATCTACATGAAAAGTAAATCTACGGCCCAGCAAATAATGCCTGAATTTCTTGACAGAATGTACTAAACCTAGACATTCTCTTTCTGTTACAGAGTAATTCTTTTCAGCAGGGGCCAATCTTCGATTTGTATAGTACACTGGTCTAAACCACTTATCGGTTTGTTGCATTAGAACGCTTCCTATTGCTATATCTGAAGCATCAACAAATACATGAAATGGGCGATCCTAGTCAGGAGGCTGTAAGATGGGAACTTGTGTTAATAAACACTTTAAACGATCAAATGCTATCTGACATTCCTGAGTCCACTCAAACTATCGAGGAGTCTTGGTGATTAATCTGTTCAGTGGTATTGCCAAGTGAGCAAGCCATCGTAAGTGTCGTCCATGCCATCTTACTTGGCCCATGAAGCGCATTACTTCCTTCGGTGTAGTGGGCACCGGAGCTTCTAACACAGCTGAAATTTTATATGGGTCCACCTGTATACCTTGTGCAAATACAATGTGGCCAAGTAGCTTTGTTTAACATTGTTGGTTCCTTCTAACTATCAAAAGTGCGTTTAAGTGAGTCTTGGGTTCTTGGGAGTGGAAGGGGTCTGTTAGACAGAGGCCCTGTACTTAGTTCCCAAACTCATTGCTCAACAATATACTACTACTGAGAGTTATAACAAAAATCTGCTGTACTTAGGCATTACTGTTCACAATCTTAGCTCAACCACGTGTACCGAACACTAAATGCTATGTTGCATCTACACAATACTTACTGGGGATGCCGAAAACAAGAGTAATCATTAACCTTCATCGAATGGATATAAACAATCAGACAACACCGTAGACACAGGAAACTCGATAGTTCAAACTCACAGTATTGAAGACTCAGTGCGTAACTTAGAAAGACCCTTACTGCACTTAACTCTACCGTATGAAGACAGATTCCAACATTACAGACAACACAGCACAGATCTGAATACCAGAATGCTACTAGAGTTGCTCAGATTTCACCAGCCACTGGTAGAACATTCCAAGAAGGGGTAACACACAATGCGCGGGCTAACACCACAACTCAATAGAGATTCACAACCAACTTACTCAGACAATAGTCCGCGATCTATTAGCCGTGAATGGAACTCGCACCCTCAACAGAGATTGATAGGTAACAAAACACAGATACACACAGTGTAATCGGAGCACGCAGAAGTTAGACAACAGCGCTACAGTAGTGTTCAGGCAATCTTCCAGACGAATAGTCTGGTGATTCCACGAATCGTCTCACTGGTTAACAACAGAACAAATGTCGTCGACAGACAAGACAAAAGACAAACACGAACTCAGAATACAGGAGATATGCAAATGACACTACAGATAACGCCCGGTCAGTCACCCAGACAGACAGTCTAGTGATCCGTCCCGTACCCGTCTCTGTGCGTCTTCTTGATTTATATAACTTTTTTTTACAAACTGTTTGTAACTACTTTTTTTCACTCGTGTGAACAAGATTCAGTTATCCACCTGATCCGGCCGCCGCTAACAATCCCTATGTGCAGCATTTTTATGCATGCTAACTGGAGGACTAGTATCCTCAAACACCACTCTTCTCACTTCAACCTCCTTAATGGGCTATTGAAAATGACATCACTACTTTTGATCACTAACCGTGTTTTAGGATCCCATAAGCGATATCCAAATTGTCCTTCTCAACCATATCCAAGAAATGCATTTCTTTGACTTGTGATCCAACTTTTGTCTAAGATTCTTTGGTATATGAACATAGGATTCACACCCAAAAACTTGAAGATGATCACAATATGGTGGTTTCCCTGTCCATAACTCTTGTGCCACTTTGAAACCTTTGGCAGTACTAGGTAAAAGTTTAATCACATGAACTATAGTCAATACTACTTCTACCCAAAAACTTTGTGAGAGGTTTGCATGATGCAACATAGAGACTACTCTATCTTGAATAGTTCTATTCATCCTCTCATCCACACCATTCTGTACTAGGGTATAAGGAGCTGTAAACTATCTTTGAATCCCTCTAGATTGACAAAAAAGGTTGAATTCATGTGAGGTATACTCACCCCCATTATCTGAATGTAAAGCCTTAAGCTTAGTTTGTTTTTCAGTCTCAAGTGAAGCAAGCCATTTTTTGAAAGTAGAGAATACCTCATCCTTTGATTTGATAGGATATACCCAAACTTTTCTAGTAGCATCATCTTTGAAAGTGACAACGTAAAGAGAACCCCCTAAGGACCTAGTCGGCATAGGGCCACACACATCTGTATGAACGAGATCTAAAGGCTGAATTGAAGAGTCAATGTGCATTCTATGCACATTCTAGTTTGCTTTCCATATTGACAATGCTCACAAAATGAAAAATCGAAGAAAGATAACAGAGGTAAGTAGCTAGAATGAGAAAGATTTTCCATTCCACTATGAGATATATGGCCCAAATGACCATGCCAAATACAAGCCATAGGTCGTTCAGTAACAACTAACAAGTTTTCTTTCTGTGATACAAATAAAAGATAAAGTGAGCCAACTTTTCTTTCTTTTTCAAAACCATATTGCCCTTTGATATGCAAAAGGACTGAGCATAGAAGACCACCTTGTAACCAAGGTCATCAAGTTGGCCAACTGACATCAAACTACGTGATAATTGAGGTAAAGAACACCTTGTAACCAAGGTCATCAAGTTGGCCAACTGACATTAAATTGTGTGATAACTGAGGTACATGGCATACATTATGCATAGTAAATTTTGAACCATCAATGAACTACACAACCACATCTCCAATCCCCACAACATCACACTGGTAAGAATCACCAAGTCTCACGGTACCAAGAGACTTTGTTGCATAATTAGAGAACCATTCCCTATGTGGTGTCACATGGAAAGAAGCACCAGAATCTAGCATCCAGGTGTGGGAAAGACAAGTGGATGTAAAGAGCAAGTTCAAGAGGGGTGACTTATACATTGAGGAGGCTATAGAGGACATGAATCTTAAACCCTGGAGGGCCCTTCAAGGTATAAAACATGAGACTCTCATTGTGTCTATCCTCTCAAGGGTAATTTCAAAGGAAATCAGCCTCGATGAAATGTTCCTCGAATTAAACAAGTAGGTATCCTCACTTCCCATGTTTACGTCATATATTTGCACATCCCCTTTTACTATAGTTGTAAAGTATATAGGAATTCATGATGAGGAGACCTGGATGCATCTTTTGGGAGGAGGTCCAAGTAGAGTATCCCACAACATCATCTTACAAGGATTTATCAAAATAGTTCATTCTTTTTAAAGATTGGCTAAGAGCATTTGTTTTTGTTATAACAACAAAGTTGATGCCCGACTTCAAATTATGGTTTGAGACTGAGATTCAATGTCAGGCATCTGCTTTGGTGCAGATTGATGACATATAAGTGCAAGTTATTCACACAAAGTGGATGCTCATCATTGACTTGTGGTTTGATATTGAAATTCGATGTTTGACATCAAGTTTGGTGCATATTGATACCATATCAATGCTTTTTATGTTGACATATTTAGGTAGTGATGTGTGTGAACACTCTAGGACCGCCGGGGCACTTTTTTCCCTCTTTAGGAGGTTTTTTTCCCCCGGCTTGTATATACACCTATTGCCCTAATGGGCTACTTATCTTTGTACATTCTCTAGTAATACATTCAGTATTGTGTGTTTGTGCTCCAAGCTTCTTCTTCTTCCTTGTGCTGTTCGCGTGCTTCCGCAGACGTCTATCTCCAACAATTGGTATCAGAGCAGGTCGTCGCTTCTTCTAGGGCGCCGTCGACACTCCTCTGTTTGCAGTCTCAGATTCGCACGAAATTTGGTGAGCATACTCAGGGGGTTTCCGAGATCAAAACAACTTTGCTATGTGGTGCCGAAATCGCGATCTGAGCTTGTTTTGGCCTCCGAACGCACTATCGTAGCGCTTGTGCAGGCTATTTTGTCCTTTTGTGCCAAAGGTATACACCAGTTTTTGTTCGCCAATTTAAGCGTCTCGAAGTCTGCTACAGGTCTAGCAGAACTCGTCTGGGCAGTTCCGTTCAACTTTTTGAGATACAGTCAATTTTCTGCATCAAGGTATTTTAGTCCCCGGCCATGGCTGAAAGCAGTGATGTATTCCGTATGTTGGCTGTTGAGGATAAGTTGGATGGTACCAACTACCCATTATGGGCTTATATGATGCGACATGTACTGGTTGCAAAAGGACTATGGAACATTGTGCAGGGTGTTGAAAGACGTCCTGTTACACCTACGACTACAGGTACTACAAATACAGGTGCTGGAGGTGCTGGAGCTGATGAAGATGGTGTCGAAGATGATATTCCACAGATTCCTGTTCGTGCTACTGTTTCTGTTGCACCTACTGCAGAGCAGATTCATTGGGATGGCAGAGATGCCCAGGCACATGCATTGATAGCTTTGTCTGTCAAACGTGCCATTATTCCTCACATTCGCTCTTGCAGAACAGCAAAGGATGCTTGGGATACACTTACCACTTTGTACCAGGCTAGGAATGAGGCTCGTGTTGCTTACCTCCGAAAATAGTTGGAGAGTGAGCACATGAATGAAGATGATTCTATGGACAGTTTTCTTACAAAGATCAAAGACCTGAAGGAACAATTGATTTTTGCTGATGAGGTTATACCAGATAGCTCACTTGTGCAGACCGTTCTGAATGGTCTTCCTAATTCATATAAGAGTTTTGCCTCTACTCTTCGGTTGATGATGAAAGGCAATCCGAATGCCTTGTCATTTGAGGAATTAGTCTCTGTTCTGTTGCAGGAAGACCAGTCCAGGCAGAACAGGTCCATTATGCGTGTTGCAGATCAAGCTTTCCTGGCTAGTCAGAAGGGCAAAGGAAAATGGAGCTCTTCTACTAGTAAGCAAAAATCTGCAAATGCTGCACAATCGAAGAACCAGGATAAAGATGAGAAGAAATCAGAAAAGCAGAAATTGTTCTGCAAGTACTGTAAAGGAAATGATCATATTATAAAGAACTGTCCAAAACTGGCTGCTAAAGAGGCAAAGAAGAAAGAGGTTGGAATGGTTGTTGCAGAGGCCTCTACACCAAAAATAGAGTCTGCAAATCTTGTGCAGGAAGAAGAATGGGCGTTTACTACTGTCTGCAGTTTTGACCCATCTTCTCATGATCAGTGCATGTCTGCAGAGACTCAGATGTTTGGTACTTTGACAGTGGGGCGACCAAACATATTACCTCGCAGCGCAGTTTCTTCTCTTCACTCGAGCCTGCCCCTACAGGGAATACTATCACATGCGCCAATAACTCCTCTTATCCTATTATGGGAGTTGGTAAGATCATTCTGACTACTGTTGATGGTAGTTCTTTCACTTTGTCAGATGCTTTATTTGTGCCAGGGATAAAAAAGAACCTGTTATCAGTTTCTGCATTAGCCAAGATTGTCTTGGTTGTGAAATTTGTTGATGACAGGTGTACAGTCCATGATCTCTCAAATGGTGATGTGATTATTGCTTCTGGCATCTTATGTCGTGGGCTGTATAAGCTCATAGACTATGAAAGATCTGTGAATGATTTGGCATGTGCAGTTCATGATTCTCAGGCTATGTCAGATGCAAAGCTTTGGCATGCGCACTTTGGTCATCTGAATTTTGCTAGTTTGCTACGCCTGCAGAAATCTGAAATGGTGTCCTCTTTGCCCAAACTTGAGGCTCCTGGAAAACATGTTTGTGAAGGCTATATTCTGGGCAAAATGCACTGTTCTTCCTTTCCAAAAGATGGTTCAGTTCGGGCTACGCAGAAATTGCAGCTTGTACATAGTGATGTCTATGGTCCTATGCAGACACCCTCTTTTGGAAATTACCTTTACTTCGTGACTTTCATTGATGATTTTTCCAGGCATGCATGGGTATATCCACTCAAAGCAAAGTCCGAAGTGTTCATGTGCTTCAAACAGTTTTTGGTTTTGGCTGAAAATCTGTCAGCATGTAAAATGGGCACCCTCCGTTCTGATCGAGGGGGGGAATATATGTCTTCAAATTTTAATGCATTTTTGGCTGAACGTGGGATAAAACACCAATGTACAGTGCCATATACACCTCAACAGAATGGAGTTGCTGAACGAAAGAACATGTCATTCATGGAGATGGCGAGGTGCATGGTCAAAAGTCAGGCTTTACCACATAGTTTCTGGCTTGAGGCTGTCATGTGTGCAACATATGTACTGAACAGGTGTCCCACTAAAGTGTTGTAGTCTATCACTCCATATGAGGCTTGGCATGACCACAAGCCATCTGTTGCTCATCTGCGTGTTTTTGGTTGTTTGGCATATGCATTAGTGCCTGAACAACATCGCAGAAAATTGGATGATAAGGCAGTAAAATGTATTTTTGTTGGGTACAGTTCTGAAAGTAAAGGCTATTGTCTGTATCATCCACAGACTAAACGCATTCTGGTTAGCCGTGATGTTGTCTTTGTGGAAGATGCTATTCAGCCATTGCTTTCATGTACTAAGGAGACATCTGTTAGCTCCAAAGACATGTATGATACTTTGATGCCTCATTTTACAGGTGGACAGTCTAGTGCCGGTCCTAATGAGGCAACTTCTCAGCCTTTGTAGGTTTCATATGATGATGCAGATCATTCCATTTCTGATGCAGATTTACATGATGCACTTGCTGATGAGAGAGCTGATATTGAGCAGGCAAAAACTATGCCAAAATGGCTGGTGCAGACTTTGTGTGACAGCAAATTAGATGCACCTTTGTCATATCGTACTCGTTCAGGCTCTCATAGTGCCTCCTTTGCATCAGATTGCTATGCTATGGCTGCATCTAGTCTCTGTGATGAGAATGAGCCTGTTTCTTTTGATGAAGCACAGAATTCAGAAAATTGGATGGCTGCTATGCAATCTGAATATGATGCTATAATGAAGAATGGTACATGGTCTTTATGTGACTTGCCTCCTGGCAAGAAGGCCATTGGCACTAAGTGGGTATAAAAGCTGAAGCGTAAACCTGATGGTACAGTTGACATGTATAAGGCTAGGCTTGTTGCAAAGGGTTATGCGCAAGAAAGAGGCATTGATTTTGATGAGACCTTTGCACCTACATGTCGTATGACTACTGTTCGGAGCATTTGTGCACTTGCAGCCCATCATGGTTGGAATGTACATCAGTTGGACATTAAAACAACATTTCTGAATGGTGACTTACATGAAGAAGTGTATGTTTTTCAGCCCCGTGGCTTTGTGCACAAAGGGCATGAAAACCAGGTGTGCAGGTTAAAGAGGGCGTTATATGGTTTAAAGCAAGCACCACGTGCTTGGTATGAGAAGATACATGCCTATCTGATTGCACATGGTTTTGAGAACAGTCCAACTGAAAGCACCTTATATGTTAAGCGTGCTAATGATGTGCTTCTGATCATTGTTGTCTATGTAGACAACATGCTGCTCACTGGTCCTATTGAGAAGCATATTGCTGATTTCAAGGCTGATTTGCATGCCTCATTTGAGATGTCTGATTTGGGGCATTTGCATCACTATTTGGGCATTCAGTTTATGCAAGTTGATGGTGGAATGGCTTTGTGTCAAACGAAATATATTGACACATTATTGCAGCGTTTTGGCCTTGAAGACTGTAAGCCTATTGCCACTCCTATGGAGACAGGTTTACGATTGAGTCTTCATGCTACTGGAGATGCATTTGATGCTGTTCTCTATCAGCAGGCTGTTGGATGCTTGATTTACTTATGCATTACTCGGCCAGATATTCAGTTTGCTGTCTCACAGATGAGCAGGTTTATGCATTGCCCAAGAGTCACGCATTGGAAGGCGGTTAAGCGCATCTTTCGCTACTTGAGTGGTACTCGGCTACTTGGGTTGTTTTATCCCAAGGGGGGATCACTACCGCCAGATTTGCTTTTTCTGACTCAGATTGGGCTGGTTGCTATGACACTCGTGTGTCCACCAGTGGCTTTTGCTTCATGCTTGGTAGCTCATGTATATCTTGGTTGAGCAAGAAGCAGCCTACTGTGGCCACTTCCAGTTGTGAGGCTGAGTATAGGGCAGCTTTCACAGCGACTGTTGAGTGTGTGTGGCTCAGACGCCTTATGGCTGATTTGGGTGTTGGCCAGTCTTCTGCCACCACCATCTTCACTGACAGTCAGAGCGCATTGGCAGTTGCGAGGAACCCTGTGTTCCATGCTCGCACTAAGCACATTGAGGTGCATTATCACTATGTCAGGGAGAGGTTCTCTGCTGGGGAGATCAGCTTGGCATATGTGCCCACGTAGGAGAACATTGCAGACCTTTTCACGAAGGCTCTGCCTAGGGAGAAGTTTGAAGCTTTCCGCAAAGCTTTGGGCTTACTTCCTTTTGTGGAGTGATTTCCACATAGCTTGGCACTTCCTTATACATGAGTGCCAGCTCCTTGTTCACCGCATCACTCCCAGGGGGGATTTGTTGATATATTTAGGTAGTGATGTGTGTGAACACTCTAGGACCGCCGGGGCACTTTTTTCCCTCTTTAGGAGGTTTTTTTCCCCCGGCTTGTATATACACCTATTGCCCTAATGGGCTACTTATCTTTGTACATTCTCTAGTAGTACATTCAGTATTGTGTGTTTGTGCTCCAAGCTTCTTCTTCTTCCTTGTGCTGTTCAAGTGCTTCCGCAGACGTCTATCTCCAACATTTTATTCAACAATAAGAGTTTGATTTTGCATTTCATTCGCAGAAGCCTCCAAGGAATAAGAAGCTTGGTGCGGCCATCGATGATTGCCCTCCTACTCTTCTTGCTCACATACAAAAGGTAAGGCATGAGAAGTCATGGATTAAAGCCAAAGAGATTGTTTTTGCTGAGGAGGAATTTAGATAAACCATTCTCCAATCCCATTGACCCCCTCTGCACTTTGTACTATATTTTTTTTTGTGCCGATGTAAATAACATTTGTAACATAGTTCCAAGAAAGCATTATGCTCTTTTAATAGTAGATATTCCCTATGGCTTTAGAATGAGTGGCTCTATCAATGATGATGAGCCTTTTAAGCATCCAAAAATTATGAAGATGGTAAAGGATTTTGCGGAGCTCACACTTTCCCCTCTATGGAGGATTGTTACCTTCCACAGTAAGGATCAATCCTTCTTAGTGTCAACATCTTCGAAGTCCAAGTGTCATGTTGTTGAGTGTTTAACTTGGTATGTATCTCTTTGCATTATTTATTATCTCTTAATAAATAATTCTCTTTGAATATTTATCATCTTTGAGAGTTGAACATGTAGGGTAAAATAAATCATCACATGTGGACATCTTCTACCTATAATCGTTATCACTGTTATGATCCCAAGCCAGAAGGTTGGCTTCCTCTATAGTCAAACCAACATATATTTTGCACTCTACATACCAGAAGAAGTAAGTTGTTTGATGCTCCTTGAGGAGTTTTCTTTGGGATTTTGCAGATTGTGATCCTCCTTTCACATAGTATGTATAATCCTCAATGATGTCCTCATTAGTCTTCTATAATGCTCAGAGTCCACCATGACTATAAAAGGAACAACAGTTGCATGAGGATTTATCTTCATCTTCCTCTTAAGGTTCTGAACATGAAGATTGTGGGTCTTTCATATCTCAAGAGCTCATTTACCTGTTGATGGGTTGATAGATGGCCTATGAATAATGGCGATTTTCATATGAAAAATATGCTCTCTCTTTACAAGCTTATTTCTCACTATCTCCTCTCTCATCATTGTCTCCTCTATTAAAAGTATTCTTGATGCAAGCTCACCACCAGGTGCAATGATCTCATCATTTGAATATGAGCTTTATGATGTGTCCTCTGCATCCGTGTGTTTAAATCATTTTTCTGGTGGCCTTTCAACATTGATTGCTTCCCTTTTGATTTTATTGGTGTGGTTTTTTTCTTCTGTTTTGGTAAAATGTTTCCCTAAATCTAGAGCATAATATCTACGATCAAGTTTTTTTGCCGCCTTACAAATATCAGCAAGCCTCATGGTGCTACACTCTGGGCAAAACATGTCCATCCTGTAGATGGAACTTCTCAAACCTTTTGTTGTTTGAGTGAGAACAAAGACATTGTCAGAGTCTCCATCCTCGTAATCTAGTTTGTACACAAGCCTGTATTGGAACTCCTGAGTGGTGGTGATTTGTCCCCTACAACGAGCACTTACAAAGACCAAAAGTAGGGAATTCTTCTCTTTGATAAACTACAGGCACCACTCAAGCTCCCTCATATCTTTGAGTGGATCACCCTTTCTCAAGCTAGACTTGCTTGGCTTTGCAATACTATGTCCAATAGAGGAGGGGCCACTTGGGTTGCTGGATCTTTCAAATGATTTTGATCTTGTAGTCCTTTTCTTGACCCATCTCCCCATGTAGAAACACCCTCCTTTGAACCCTCCCATGTGGTCAATTTAACTTTGAGCTTATTGAAAAACTTTGTGTCCATCTTCTCAAATTTCTAGCATCTATCTTCTAGAAAATGCTTACGATGATATTTTAGTGTCAACTCAATGCTTGACACCAAATTGATGCATTCAATCAATCTCAAGCATTGACTTGAGACTCAAATCCAATCCAAGCATTGAGTTTGTTCCTCTTAACCATATAGTTTTCATGTCGGGTGAAGAGTTAGAAAGATCCCTAAATATGTTTCCAAACACCCTATTTTAGCTATGATTTGATGCCCGACATTGACATGTGGCATAAATTTGATGCTCAACATTGACTTGTGGCATAAAGTCTATGATTGGCATTGATGTTATGCTAGAAATTGATGCCCAACATCGACTTGTGGATAAAGTCAATGCTGGACATCGAATTGTAGCATAAATTTGATGTCGAGCATCGATTTCTAGCATGAACTATGGTACTTCTTGATTTTCAAAATGCATTTTACAAGAAAGGTAAGGAGGAATGATGTTCAAGAAAGAATGCTAATTGACTTATTTCATAAAGGAAACTTTTTGGAATCTTTTTTTGAGGGAAAAAAGCAATACCTTTGGTTTTTCTTGCTTACTACTTTTTTCTCCATTGGTTGATCTCCAAAACTTTCAAGCTACTTTCAAGCAATTGTTGTCCATGCTCTGCATGGGCTCCCCTAGTCTCTCCAAAACTTTCAAGCTACTTTCAAGCAATTGTTGTCCATGCTCTGCATGGGCTCCCCTAGTTCTCTATAGAATGTAAAATGAGACTGAACCTGAATTCTCTATTTATGGAGATTTTGCTTTTCTTATCTAGGTGTAACTGGATGGAGCTAATTGCAACCAAATTGAATTGGGGTGCAATATTACCCAACCAAATGTAACTAAGTACCCATTTTTAGCCAACTATACTAAAAACTAGATTACTAAACTAGTCTTTGTAACATCTTGTGAATATAAGATTTTTCATCTTACCAAACTGAATGTGAAGACAGATACACTATGCTTAGCTGAATAATGGACCAATTTTGTGTGCTTTTTCTCGTTGCACCCAAGATCGTATTATGCTTATATTGCATGTGATAGCTTTATTCTCTTTATCTTATTTGGATTCTTTGAAATTTAAGCCTTGCTCTTGAATCAAGAGAGAGATACATCATCATCAGCTACTCTTAACCATCATATAGATTGTGGATATTTCATGCTTTTCATTAGATACCAAAATCATATGCACAATGAATAGATCTATGGATAGATGGAAGCCAAAATCATATCATTAAGCTATTTCATGTGATTAAGATATTTGATTTGTGGATAGATGGAAGCCAAAATCAATCATTAAGCTATTTCATGTGATTGAGCTATTTGATTTGTGGATACATAGAAGTCAAAATCATGTGCACAGTGAAACATCATTGTCAAAATCATATAATGAAGTCAAAGGGCATATCCATTGACATTATTTGGTCAAATTTATGTCAATATCACTTTCATTGTTATGAAGAACGATCCGTTCCTTTCTTGAATCATAACTACATAGATTCAACAGATCACTTAATCCATTTTGTTTCTTGAATCTTATAAGGAAATGGGTCACATTTCTCTTTCTCAGCCAAGATAAGCTTTCTCTTCTCTGTTGATGTTTGGGAGTCCAATTCAATGTTTTTTGTTCATATTTTCTTAGCAAGAAGCTGCAAACATGTTGGAAGGGATTGCCATAGCATAGTGAATGATTATGCATTCTCCATTGAATCCTTTAAACTATCTCAGTGCAACAATGTTTATGATAATCCGATGAATTTTGATCCTCTACCAATTGAGTCTCATCTCTCTACAAACTCAAGTACAATCATAACAAATGATGCCAATGAGAAGGAGGCAAAGATCATTAGATTTAAAAGAAGGCCTCGTGAAGTAAGTAAAACACAATTTCAATTCTTGACTTTAGATAGACAAATTGCCTTAGATATTGTGAAGGCTTGTTGTGGATTGATATGATTGTACAATCTATTAGGAATGAAGAAACTAAAGTAGTTAAGAGAGAATTTTTTGAATTAAGATATTGAGAAATAGGTATATATCTTGGTGCTCAGATGCAAATGATTGCGGATAATGTTTCACTATCACATGTTTCATTTGAATATTACTTTAATCAAGGGATCAAATGTTGTAGTGATGCATTTAAAATAGCAATGAGCTTGGGAAATTAGAGACTCAATAAGTTTTAGCACAAACTTATCAATGGAGATCTCATCTTTGATACTTATAGAATTGTAAACAAAGGATCTATTGTTCTTCATGGAATGAGCTAGATGATGAACTATTTTAGTTTGTATTGTGAAGCTATGCCTCCTATTGGAAGATTAAACTTGTCAAATAACTTTACACGTCAATAAGTATTTCAGGTCTATAGAGAAGAGATGCTTAGTAAAAATGAGAAGCTTGTGCAATATTGCCATTTTACTAGATTGTGGAAAGAAGAATTCAACAATGTTACTATTCCTCAGAAATTTAGGATGGGTGAATGTTCAGTTTGTGCCACTTTGAACAACATGGCTAAGGGTGGCACAATAATTTTAGAAAAAGATAATTTGAAAATTCTTCTCGGAGAGCATCATGATAGTCAAGCTTTAGAAAGAAAAAGGGAAATTCATCATAGAGGTAAAGCACTTAGATATCCAAAGCATTATATGTATTTGTTGATTGATGGTATGGATCAAAAGAAGACATGCCTACCTCATTTTTCATTCCTTCCAAGGGTATTGGGGATGAAGTCCTTGTGCAAATGCATTTGGTAGGTGCATTGGCTTACAATGGAAATGTAAGGTCTAAGGTTTTTGTTACCTATCCCAACGTGCATAAAGGTCCAAATTTCACTATCACTATGATTCATAGAATTTTGCAATCATGGGAGCATCATCTACCACCAATTTTGTATTTGCAACTTGATAACACTACAAGACAGAATAAGAATTCTATAGTCTATGGATATTTATAGATGCTTGTTGATAAACAAGTATTTCAAAAAGTTAAGGCCAATTTTCTATTTGTTGGGCATACTCATGACCACATTGATCAAATGCTCAATACATTTTTTAGGAGATTGGCATGTCACAATGCTTTTACTCTTCCATCATTGAACAACTTAATTTCATAAGCTTATACTCCAAATCTTGAAGTTTATCATCTTACACAGATCAATGACTTCAAGGAGTTTTGCTCAATAGGTGCTAATAATACAAATAAAGCTTTGGCACCATCGCACAATATTAGTTTCAACCATGTATTTCTATTGAGGAAGATTGATGGGTTATATAAATCCATAGACTATGAAAAATTTGTGAATGATTTAGCATGTTCAATTCAAGATTCGCAGACTATTTCAAATGCAAAGCTTTGGCATGCATGCTTGGTCATCTAAATTTTTCTACTTTTTTATGCCTATGGAAATCTGAAAATGGTGTCTCGGGCACCTCCTAAACATGTCTATGAAGGCTGTATTTTGGGAAAATTGGAGTGTTGCTCCTTCCCAAAAGATGGTTCAGTTAGAGCTTCTCATAAATTGTAACTTGCTCATAGTGATGTACATGGTCCTATGCAAACACCTTCATTTGGGAGCTACTTATGCTTCATGAATTTTATCAATGAATTTTCTAGGCGTGCATGGATTTGTCCATTGAAAGAAAATTGTGAAGTGTTTATGACCTTTAGAAAATTCCTAATTATGGCTGAAAATCTATCAGTATGTAAATTGGGCACCCTCCATTTTGATCGTGGGGGGGGATACATGTGTTTTGACTTTAATACATTTATGTCTGAGTGTGGGATAAAGCATCCATTTATAGTGTCATGCAAACCACAAAAAAAAAATGGAGTTGTTGAAAGAAATAACAAGTCTCTCATGGAAATGGTGAGGTGTATGGACAAAATTCATGCTTTACCAAATAGCTTCTGGCTCTTGTGTTTGCACCATATATACTTAATAGGTGTCTAACAAAAGCGCTAAAATTGATCACTCCATATGAGTCTTGGCATGGTCACAAGACATCTATTGCTCATCTATGTGTCTTTGGTTGTTTGGCATAGGCATTAGTGCATGAACAAGAATGTGAAAAAGTGGATGATATAGCAGTGAAATGTAATTTTTTTGGTATAGTTCTAAGAGTGAAGGCTATCATCTGTATCATCCACACACTAAATGCATTTTGGTTAGTCATGATTTTGTTTTTGTGAAGATGCGATTCAGCCCTTACTTTCATGTACCAATGATACATGAGTTAGCTCAAAAAATATGTATGAAACTTTTCTTCCACTTTTTATAGGTGGACAATCACGTGCTGGACCAAATGAGACAATTTCTTAGCCTTTGCAAGTTTCAAATGATGATGCAAATCATTCAGTTTCTGATGTAGATTTAAATGATGCATTTGTTGATGAGAGGGCTGAAATAAAAGAGGAAAAAACTATGCCTAAATGGCTAGTGCATACTTTGAGAGATAGAAAACTAGATGCACCTTTGTCATATCACACTTGTTTAGGCTCTCATAGTCCTACTCTTGCATCATATTGTTATGCAGTGGTTGTCTCTAGCCTTTGTGATTAGAATGAGTTTGTTTCTTTTGAATGAAGCATAGAATTTACAAAATTGGATGGTTGTTATGCAATCAAAGTATGATGCTAGTATGAACATTGGTACATGGTCTTTATGTGATTTGCCTCTAGGCAAAAAGGCCACTCACACTAAATGGATATACAAGCTAAATATGGTTGATGGAATAATTGACAAATATAAGGCTAGGCTTGTTGCCAAAGGTTATGTTCAAGAAAGAGGCATTGACTTTGATGAGACTGTTGCTCCCACATGTCGAATGACCACCGTTTGTAGAATTTGTGCATTTATAGCTCATTGTGGTTGGACTATATATCAATTGGACATTAGAACTACATTTTTTAATGGTGATTTACATGAAGGTGTATATATTTCAGGCCCGTGGTTTTGGTAAAAAAGGGCATGAAAACAAAGTGTGCAAGTTGAAAAATGCAACGTATGGTTTCACGCGGGCACCATGTGCTTGGTATGAGAAAATACATTCTAGTTGCTAGCACGTGGTTCTGAGAACAATCCAGCTGATCCCACCTTATATGTTAAGCATGCAGATATAATTTTGATCATTTTTGTATGTGTTGATGCTATGTTGCTCACTCATCCTAATGAGAAGCATATTGTTGAATTTAAGGTTGATTTGCATGCCTCTTTTGAAATGTCAAATATGAAGCATTTGCATCATTATTTGGGCATTGAATTTATGCAAGTTGAGGGAGGAATATATTTGTGTCAAACAAAATACATTGACACATTATTGTAGTGTTTTGGCCTTGAAGATTGTAAACCTATTGCCACTCCCATGGAAACAAGTTTATGGTTGAGTCTTCATGTTGTTGGAGATGCATATGATGTTGTTCTCTATCATCACGATCATGGATGCTTGATCTACTTATGCATAACACATCCTAATATTTAGTTTCTTGCCTCTCAAATGAACATGTTTATGCATTGTTTACATGTGAAGCATTGGCAGGTAGTTAAGTGAATCTTTTGCTTCTTGAGTGGCATCCAAATACTTGGATTTTTCTATCCAAAGGGGGGATCATTACCTTCAAATTTGCATGATTTTTCTAACTCAGATTGAGCTAGTTGCTATGCCACTCGTATATCCATGTAGTTTTTGCTTCATGCTTGGTATCTTGTGCATATCTTGCTTGAGCAAGAAGCAGCCTACTATGGCCACTTCTAGTTGTGAGGTTGAGTATAGGTTAGATTTTACAGTGACTATTGAGTGTGTGGATCAGATACCTTTTCATTGACTTGGGTGTTGGTTAGTCTTCTGCCACAATGCATGAAGAGAAAGTTTTTGTGAATAGAAGAGCTAATGGAGGCATTTCGAGCATTATCATAACCCTACATTGCCAAGTGGAAGAGAGAAATCCAATATGAATGACTCTATAGGATCCTGAGAAATACAGGGAGGCTACAAGATAGAGATTTCATTTAGCTCATGTGAGGAGAACTTATTGAAGTTCAATAATGCGACAAAGACAACCACACAAACGGATCACAATGAGGTTTCAACAGAGAGTGAAATTTCAATGTTGGTGATAACCACTACAAACTAATGAGTCCATTTGTTCTTCCATTATCTAGATGGTCTCATGCACTAGTGCACCATAATTACTGATGGAGCAAATGTTGGTGGAATTAGCAAGACTAAGTGCTCTAACTATTCAAGAGTACACATTCTTTTAGTACCTCACAAGAAAGAACTACATGTGAATCCATGCTTATGGTTTTGAGCATAGTTACTTTGGATAATTGTAAAAGACAAGATAATAAGGAATCTTGTGCAGTTAGAAAGCTAAAACCATGACTCATGTGGTAGGAAGAATCAATTCAAATCATCCCTAAAGTTTAGGATCACTTTAGGTGATTGGAAAATTCAAAATCAAACTCAAGACGTGTGTATAAATACACATACTTTTATTCATGGGACATGTGAACCATTTTTGAGGGGCATTGAGCTACTTTGGTGAGCATACATTGAGTTCACACTACCTATGTATAGTCCACTACCACTTCCCTTGTATCATATGTTCATTAGCATATACATTTTGATACATTTCTTCAAGTACATCTATGTCTACTGTCTATTGTTGCATCTTCATCATTACAGTGATGTTGTGGAATCACTTTCTCTATGTGTACTTAATCATTCACTATACTTTAACTTGGGATAGTTATATTTAAGTGTCTACTTGTCTACTATAGGCATATAAATTTTCAGCAAGTCTGGTTTTGTGGATCTTTAGATATAAAGCATATAAGGTGATTGTGTCTACACACCTTCTAGATCTTGAAACGTCCGGATGACCCCCTTGACTTGTTAAATTCATTTCTCAGTGTATGGTATATATAAATTGATGAAATAATTTTCTTTATTTATCTATACACTCATACTAGATGTGTTAAAAAGCTCTCTAGTCAATTCATACCAAGTTGTGAGCTCTGAGCATAATATTGAGCACTTCTATTCCTAAAATAGAAGGTTTCTTCACATTTCTTGCATATGCAAGCTATTTGTTTTGATGAAACTATTTCGGAATGATGCTCCAAAGGACTTGGTGGTTCCAAATGCATTATTATGAAGCTAAAAGAGTATATTAAGCATCCTTGGAATTAACTTGGTATGTGTTGAGCAGGTTTTGTGCAGCACCAATGCATCTCTGGAACCTATTTCTCCATCTCCTCATAGTGGTATCAAAGCAACAACAAATCAACATGGGAGATGGATTTCCTTCATCCATAGACAAATCGAATCGAGGTAACTACTCATCTTGTTCACTTAGAATGGAAGCTTATCTTCAAGGGAGAAATATCTATGGTTACATATCTAGAGATGAGATGATGCCAATCCTCAGAAGGAAGGGTCGACCAACTCAACAAGAACAAGAGAGGTTAAACACATGGTGTTCAAAGGATGCTCTAGCAAGGTCACATATTCTTAAGTCAATCTCTTATTTTTTACTTCCACACATTAGGAGTTGCAAGAATTCATATAAGAATTGGAATGCTCTTGAAGCATTCTTCTCATCAAGTACCAATGCAAGGAAGAATCAATTGTGGATGGAATTCACCACACTCAAGAAGATGCCCAAGCAAAGTGATTGATTTTGTCACCAAAATGAAGGACATAGCAGACCAACTTGGAAGAATTAGAGAAATCATTGATGAAGAGCAAATAGTAAGGCAAACGAGGAATGGAATAAAGGCAAATGACAAATAGGAAGCTTTCACCTTAGCCATGGACCTCTACATGGACATATAGGTTCCTGATTTCAACACTCTCATGGGACAATTGTTCACACATGAGGAAAAGCTTATGAAGAATGGAGACAACTCAAAAGGTAATAAATCCTCTAATATCTATACAAATAAGAACAAGAATAAAGATAGCAAAGGCAAATGTAAAAAGTATGATGATGAAGGTAGCACCTCTTAAGCAAGCTTTGTAGGTAGAGGTAGAGGCTCAAGAGGAAGAGGTAGAGGAGAAAGACAAGGTAGAGGGAGAGCTCAAAGCTCATCTCCATGTGCCATATGTTGCCTAACTAATCACATTACTGAGAATAGTTTCAGGAATCCCAGAAACCAAAGAGGGAGAGGTTACAATAGAGGAGGCTATGGAAGCTCAAGAGGTAGATTTAACAACAATAATGGTTACAATGAAAACTCATAAAATAACAACAACTACCAAGGAGGATACAGAGGAAGAAGAGACTACAACAATTATGCAAAGGATCAAGCACAAGAAGATTCACTTCTTCTAATGAATATGACCATGAAGCAAGGTAAAGAAAATGAACATGTATTCTATATAGACTCAAGTTGCTCAAATCATGTAGCAGGGAATGTAGATCTACTCTTAGACTTGGAGGATCCATGAAGTCAAAATAGGAGATGACACAAGGCATCCAATGGATAAGATAGGAAATAAGAAGACTTCATATGGTAATATGTACCTATTGAGAAAGGTATTGTATGTGCCAACTATCACCAAAAATCCCACAAGTGTAGGTCACATTGTTGAGAAAGAATTGCATGTTAGATTCACAAAGATGGAGAATTTGTTGAAGATCCACACCAAGGATTCAAGAGAATAGCAAGAGGAGAAAAATCAGTTACATTATTTACATTTGAACTCCAAGATACCAGAAATATTGCATTGTTCAATTATGGTAACCAAAATCTATCAAAGTTGGAAATTTGGCACAAGAGGTTATCTCACATAGGTGAAAGAGCTATGAAGAAAATCAATAGGGACAATAGTGTACTTGGTCTTCCAAACATCTCCAAACAACATATGATCTACAAATGTAGTGCTTGTCAATTTGATAAGTCTCACAGACAACCATTCACAAAGAAGGGATACATTCATATAGACCTATTGGAGCTAGTCCATACAAATGTATGGAGACCAAGCAAGCAGCCTTCAATCTTTGGATCCAGGTACTATGTGCCATTCATTGATGATTGTAGCAGATGGACAATACTATACTTTATGAATCATAAAGATCAAGTGTTTTCATGTTTCATGAAAACACTTCATCTTTGAAGTGTTCCATAAAGATGAAGTGTCTCCATGACTTTGATTCTTATCTCTGTTGGATGTGATGACTGGATGCACTCAGAAGATCAGTTGGTGCTGCAAAACCTGCTTCACACCTACCCTCTTTTCTCTTCAGATATGCTTTGTAGACTCCTTGAGCTTCCAAATGATACCAAAATATGCTATATGTACTTTGGAAAAGGTTTGAATAATGACTTGATCAAAACAGACTACTTTGTACAAGACTTGAAAACTTTCTATTTTTGTCTTGATACCTGCTCAGTGTTATGCTCAGTGTGACCAGTGTAGTTACAATTAGCAAAATTCCTTCTAGAGATATTCTATTAGCTTAGTAAGCCTCCATTTGGAAGTGTAATGAAAGGAAATGATAAACTACACTCAGAGAAATCACTTTAGCAAAATAAGGTGTACCCCCGATTTTTTAGGAGACTTACAGTCACAGACCAGTGAGCACCCCGACTGAGATTTCTCTGTGATGGTAGATCCAATGGCCTTGAAATTTTGTAGGTGTATAGTAGACTTTGAGCTGAATCCAATGCATTTTGAATCATCTAATTTGGTTCAGTAGATCTTGAGATATGCCTCTTGGAAGTTGACAGAGTTGAAGATAGTCACTCAGAGAAACCAGAGATTATGAATGTAAGTATATTGATTAAATCTAATGATTGTGCATTCCCATTGGCATGTAATGTGATGCTCAATGGTACTCAGAGGTGTAGGCTATGGTGTAGCTCATACACACTCAACAATTCACTCAGAAAATGCCTCGGGAGGAGTGACTGTGACCCACGACTTTTTACATAGCTTTTATAAGAATCTTGAAGGAGTTTGAATTTGAATTCAAGTTTTGGCTCCCTTCAATCTCTCCACTAAACTTAGGGAGATATTCCCTCAATCATACTATCTACTTTTTCCACGACTTAGACTAGTAGGTGTGATTACATGATTGATAAAGTCATATAGACTTTTTACATTGGATAAAAAGTAATAACCAATTAAGCATTGGTTCCTATGGTTCAAGGTTCATGTAAATACATCCTTCAAGGGTTCAAGCTTTAGTCTTCCAAGATTTCAATGTTCCAAGCCAATGTGTGTAGGCTTGTTTTGCACCAACAGCTCCCCCTCAAGCCAAACACTTTGGCTCAAGTCTTCATCTCTAGTCTTCAATTATTTCCTGCAATCCAATCATGGATTTAAATCTGCATAGCTTGCTTCCATCCAGAGCTTTAGTAAGCAAATCTGCACATTGTATATTAGTAGACACATATGATAATTGAATTTCTTTGCTAAGTAACTTCTCCCTCACATAGTGGTAATGAACCTCTATGTGTTTTGTCCTAGCATGATAAATTGGATTAGCTGCTAGGTGAAGAGAACTTGTGTTATCACCAAATATGATTGGTGGCCTTGTGTATAGGCCCAATTCTGAATATAAGAGCTTCAACCATATGGCTTCTTGAGTGGCATTGGCTAGCCCTCTGTACTCTGCCTCAGTAGATGACAAAGCTACTGTGGGTTGTTTCTTGGATGACCAAGAAATTGGTTTATCACCTGCAAAACATATGTAACCAGATGTGCTCCTCCTGTCATCCTTGCAACCTGCCCAATCTGCATCTGAGTATACCTTAATATCAATATCTGATGAATATGGGAAGTACAACCCATGATTTTGTGTTCCCTTTAAGTACTTTACTATCTTCTTTGCTGCCTCCAAATGAGGTACTCTTGGTTTATGCATAAATTGGCTAAGTACACTAACACCATAAGATATATCAATCCTGGTTAAGGTAGCATAATTTAGACTACCTACCAAACTTTGGTAACCTGTAATGTCCTTGAGTTCTTCTCCTTCATGTGCACTGAGTTTGTGGTTGACCTCCATAGGAATGTTTGAGACTTTAGCTTCTTGCAAATTAAACTTCTTGACCATGTCCTGAATGTACTTCTTCTGAGTAATAAAGATACCTGAATTTGTGTAGACCAATTCAAGTCCTAGGAAGTACTTCAATAATCCAAGATCATTGATCTTGAATTCCTTCATCATTTGTCCTTTGATGTGTCTAATTCCCTGAACATCATTTCCTGTAATAATGATGTCATCAACATAGACACACAAGTATATTACCTCTGAATTGTTCCTTTTGATAAACAATGAAGTATCTGCTTTACTCATCACAAATCCTTGATCTAGGAGATAGGTTGTCAACCTGTAATTCCATGCTCTAGGTGCCTGCTTCAATCCATACAGAGCCTTCTTCAATTTACAAACATGATTTACCTTATTTGGATCCTCATAGCCAGGTGGTTGTGACATGTAGACCTCTTCAGATATCCATCCATTCAAGAATGCATTCTTCACATCCAATTGGTACATGTTCCAGTTCTTGGATGCAGCTACACTCACCATAACTCTGATAGTTGGCATCTTGGCCACAGGAGAGAATGTCTCCTCATAATCAATGCCTTGGGTTTGTGCAAAACCCTTGGCTACCAACCTAGCTTTATACCTGTTTATTGTGCCATCTGAGTTCCTCTTGAGTTTGTAGATCCATCTGGATCCTATCACCTTCATGGAGTCCTTCTTGGGTACCAAGTCCCAAGTATCACTCTCCTTGAGAGCCTCCATTTCTTCATTCATTGCTTCCTTCCATTCTGGTTTAGTAATTGCTTCTTCAAATGTACCTGGCTCTTCATTCAAGAGATCCTTTGCAAGATATACAGAGTGCTTGGTTACAAGTGAAGTATCATACCCATACCTAATAGGTTTCTTCTTTTCTCTTTGAGATCTCCTCATAGCTTGAGTTGAGGATTCTGGATTATCTTCTAGTTGCTTCATCTTCATCTTCCCTTTTGATTTCCAAGCCTTGAATTCTTCAATGTTGATGGTGTCTTCATCATCTGAGCTTGTGTCCTCTTTCTGAATTGGTTCTTGCCTGATAAGCTTGGGAAAATCTTCTTCCATGTCATAAGGTAGGCTAACTTTCCTGCACTCATTTTCATACCATGAATCATTTTCATCAAAGATGACATCTCTGCTTACCTTGAAGCCTTTGTTTGAGGGGTTATAGAACCTGTATCCCTTCTGATTCAAATCATAACCAATGAAGATACATTTTTCAGCTTTAGGGTCTAGCTTTCCCCTTACCTGTGAGGGAATATGCACATATGCAACACACCCAAAGATTTTACAATGATCGAGAGATGGTCTCTTACCATGCCAAGCCTCATAGGGTGTCATTCCATCAAGTGTCTTTGATGGCAACCTGTTAATCAAATATGTGGCAGTAGATACACTCTCTGCCCAAAGATAGTTTGGCAATTTTTTCTCATTTAGCATAGACCTAGCTGTCTCTACAATGAGTCTATTCCTCCTTTCAGCTACCCCATTTTGTTCAGGTGAGTACCTTGTAGTAATCTCCCTCTTGATGCCTCTTTCCTGCAAGAATTCTTCAAAGTCATTGGAGAAGTATTCTCCACCACCATCTGACCTTAGCTTCTTCAAATGTCTACCTTTGATTTTCAACTAATGCAAGATACCTTTTGAAACAATTAAATACTTCATCTTTATGTTTCATGAAGTATAAGACAGTCCACCTGCTATAGTCATCAATAAAGGACACATAGTACCTTGATCCAGATATGGATGGCTCCTTGCTAGGTCCCCAAACATCTGTATGCACCAATTCCAGATAATCTTCATGCATAAAACCTTTCTTGGTGTAGGGCAATCTGTGTGACTTACCAAATTGACAAGCCCCACACTTGTATATCATGTGTTGCTTGGATACATTAGGTATCCCAAGCACACATTGATCCCTACTCATTTGTTTTAAAGTCCTTTCTCCAATGTGACCTAATCTCTTGTGCCAAATCTCCAATTCTGATAGGGTTTGATCCTTATAGTTGTACAAAGCAATACTTTTAGTGTCTTCAAGTTCAAAGGTAAACAATCTACCTGATTTTTCTCCCTTGGCTATCCTTCTGAATCCATGTCTTGGATCCTCCACATATGCACCATGTTGAGTGAACCTGACCTGTAGACCTTTTTCCACAATCTGACCTACACTCATCAGATTCTTGGTGATTGTTGGAACATACAACACTCTGCTCAATAAATTCTGATTACCATCACTTGTTTTGACATTGCCTACTTTGACAACTGAATGTTTAGTGTCATCACCTGTCTGCACTTGATGCTTGCCTTTGGGTTCTTCTAAATCAGAGAGTAAGGCAACATTTCCAGCTACATGGTTAGAGCAACCTGAATCAATATAGAACAAATGATCTGTTGGAGTTAGACGTCTGCGGAAGCACGCGAACAGCACAAGGAAGAAGAAGAAGCTTGGAGCACAACACACAAGACTGAATGTATTACTAGAGAATGTACAAAGATAAGTAGCCCATTAGGGCAATAGGCGTATATACAAGCCGGGGGAAAAAAACCTCCTAAAGAGGGAAAAAAGTGCCCCGGCGGTCCTAGAGTGTTCACACACATCACTACCTAAATATATCAACAAATCCCCCCTGGGAGTGATGCGGTGAACAAGGAGCTGGCACTCATGTATAAGGAAGTGCCGAGCTATGTGGAAATCACTCCACAAAAGGAAGTAAGCCCAAAGCTTTGCGAAAAGCTTCAAACTTCTCCCTAGGCAGAGCCTTCGTGAAAAGGTCTGCAATGTTCTCCTGCGTGGGCACATATGCCAAGCTGATCTCCCCAGCAGAGAACCTCTCCCTGACATAGTGATAATGCACCTCAATGTGCTTAGTGCGAGCATGGAACACAGGGTTCCTCGCAACTGCCAATGCGCTCTGACTGTCAGTGAAGATGGTGGTGGCAGAAGACTGGCCAACACCCAAATCAGCCATAAGGCGTCTGAGCCACACACACTCAACAGTCGCTGTGAAAGCTGCCCTATACTCAGCCTCACAACTGGAAGTGGCCACAGTAGGCTGCTTCTTGCTCAACCAAGATATACATGAGCTACCAAGCATGAAGCAAAAACCACTGGTGGACACACGAGTGTCATAGCAACCAGCCCAATCTGAGTCAGAAAAAGCATGCAAATCTGGCGGTAGTGATCCCCCCTTGGGATAAAACAACCCAAGTAGCCGAGTACCACTCAAGTAGCGAAAGATGCGCTTAACCGCTTTCCAATGCGTGACTCCTGGGCAATGCATAAACCTGCTCATCTGTGAGACAGCAAACTGAATATCTGGCCGAGTAATGCATAAGTAAATCAAGCATCCAACAGCCTGCTGATAGAGAACAGCATCAAATGCATCTCCAGCATCATGAAGACTCAATCGTAAACCTGTCTCCATAGGAGTGGCAATAGGCTTACAGTCTTCAAGGCCAAAACGCTGCAATAATGTGTCAATATATTTCGTTTGACACAAAGCCATTCCACCATCAACTTGCATAAACTGAATGCCCAAATAGTGATGCAAATGCCCCAAATCAGACATCTCAAATGAGGCATGCAAATCAGCCTTGAAATCAGCAATATGCTTCTCAAGAGGACCAGTGAGCAGCATGTCGTCTACATAGACAACAATGATCAGAAGCACATCATTAGCACGCTTAACATATAAGGTGCTTTCAGTTGGACTGTTCTCAAAACCATGTGCAATCAGATAGGCATGTATTTTCTCATACCAAGCACGTGGTGCTTGCTTTAAACCATATAACGCCTTCTTTAACCTGCACACCTGGTTTTCATGCCCTTTCTGCACAAAGCCACGGGGCTGAAAAACATACACTTCTTCATGCAAGTCACCATTCAGAAATGCTGTTTTAATGTCCAACTGATGTACATTCCAACCATGATGGGCTGCAAGTGCACAAATGCTCCGAACAGTAGTCATACGGCATGTAGGTGCAAAGGTCTCATCAAAATCAATGCCTCTTTCCTGCGCATAACCCTTTGCAACAAGCCTAGCCTTATACCTGTCAATTGTACCATCAGGTTTACGCTTCAGCTTGTATACCCACTTAGTGCCAATGGCCTTCTTGCCAGGAGGCAAGTCACATAAAGACCATGTACCATTCTTCATTATAGCATCATATTCAGATTGCATAGCAGCCTTCCAATTTTCTGAATTTTGTGCTTCATCAAAAGAAACAGGCTCATTCTCATCACAGAGACTAGATGCAGCCATAGCATAGCAATCTGATGCAAAGGAGGTACTATGAGAGCCTGAACGAGTACGATATGACAAAGGTGCATCTAATTTGCTGTCACGCAAAGTCTGCACCAGCCATTTTGGCATAGTTTTTGCCTGTTCAATATCAGCTCTCTCATCAACAAGTGCATCATGTAAATCTGCATCAGAAATGGAATGATCTGCATCATCATATGAAACCTGCAAAGGCTGAGAAGTTGCCTCATTGGGACCAGCGCTAGCCTGTCCACCTGTAAAAAGAGGCATCAAAGTATCATACATGTCTTTGGAGCTAACAGATGTCTCCTTAGTACATGAAAGCAATGGCTGAATAGCATCTTCCACAAAGACAACATCACGGCTAACCAGAATGCGTTTAGTCTGTGGATGATACAGACGATAGCCTTTACTTTCAGAACTGTACCCAACAAAAATACATTTTACTGCCTTATCATCCAATTTTCTGCGATGTTGTTCAGGCACTAATGCATATGCCAAACAACCAAAAACACGCAGATGAGCAACAGATGGCTTGCGGTCATGCCAAGCCTCATATGGAGTGATAGACTGCAACGCTTTGGTGGGACACCTGTTCAGTACATATGCTGCACACATGACAGCCTCAAGCCAGAAACTATGTGGTAAAGCCTGACTTTTGACCATGCACCTCGCCATCTCCATGAGTGACCTGTTCTTTCGTTCAGCAACTCCATTCTGTTGAGGTGTATACGGCACTGTACACTGGTGTTTTATCCCACGTTCAGCCAGAAATGCATTAAAATCTGAAGACATATATTCCCCCCCTCGATCAGAACGGAGGGTGCCCATTTTACATGCTGACAGATTTTCAGCCAAAACCAAAAACTGTTTGAAGCACATGAACACTTCGGACTTTGCTTTGAGTGGATATACCCATGCATGCCTGGAAAAATCATCAATGAAAGTCACGAAGTAAAGGTAATTTCCAAAAGAGGGTGTCTGCATAGGACCACAGACATCACTATGTACAAGCTGCAATTTCTGGATAGCCCGAACTGAACCATCTTTTGGAAAGGAAGAACGCTGCATTTTGCCCAAAATACAGCCTTCACAAACATGTTTTCCAGGTGCCTCAAGTTTGGGCAAAGAGGACACCATTTCAGATTTCTGCAGGCGTAACAAGCTAGCAAAATTCAGATGACCAAAGCGTGCATGCCAAAGCTTTGCATCTGACATAGCCTGAGAATCATGAACTGCACATGCCGAATCATTCACAGATCTTTCATAGTCTATGAGCTTATACAGCCCACGACATAAAATGCCAGAAGCAATAATCACATCGCCATTTGAGAGATCATGGACTGTACACCTGTCATCAACGAATTTCACAACCAAGCCAATCTTGGCTAATGCAGAAACTGATAACAGGTTCTTTTTGATCCCTGGCACAAATAAAGCATCTGACAAAGTGAAAGAACTACCATCAGCAGTAGTCAGAATGATCTTACCAACTCCCATAACAGGATAAGAGGAGTTATTGGCGCATGTGACAGTATTCCCTGTAGGGGCAGGCTCGAGTGAAGAGAAGAAACTGCGCTGCGAGGTAATATGTTTGGTCGCCCCACTGTCAAAGTACCAAACATCTGAGTCTACTGCAGACATGCACTGATCATGAGAAGATGGGTCAAAACTGCAGACAGTAGTAAACGCCCATTCTTCTTCCTGCACAAGATTTGCAGACTCTGTTTTTGGTGTAGAGGCCTCTGCAACAACCATTCCAGCCTCTTTCTTCTTTGCCTCTTTAGCAGCCAGTTTTGGACAGTTCTTTATAATATGATCATTTCCTTTACAGTACTTGCAGAACAATTTCTGCTTTTCTGATTTCTTCTCATCTTTATCCTGGTTCTTCGATTGTGCAGCATTTGCAGATTTCTGCTTACTAGTAGAAGAGCTCCATTTTCCTTTGCCCTTCTGACTAGCCAGGAAAGCTTGATCTGCAACACGCATAATGGACCTGTTCTGCCTGGACTGATCTTCCTGCAACAGAACAAAGACTAATTCCTCAAATGACAAGGCATTCGGATTGCCTTTCATCATCAATCGAAGAGTAGAGGCAAAACTCTGATATGAATCAGGAAGGCCATTCAGAACGGTCTGCACAAGTGAGCTATCTGGTATAACCTCATCAGCAGAAATCAATTGTTCCTTCAAGTCTTTGATCTTTGTAAGAAAACTGTCCATCGAATCACCTTCATTCATGTGCTCACTCTCCAACTGTTTTCGGAGGTAAGCAACACGAGCCTCATTCCTAGCCTGGTACAAAGTGGTAAGTGTATCCCAAGCATCCTTTGCTGTTCTGCAAGAGCGAATGTGAGGAATAATGGCACGTTTGACAGACAAAGCTATCAATGCATGTGCCTGGGCATCTCTGCCATCCCAACGAATCTGCTCTGCAGTAGGTGCAACAGAAATAGCAGCACGAACAGGAATCTGCGGAATATCATCTTCGACACCATCTTCATCAGCTCCAATACCTGTATTTGCAGTACCTGTCGTTACAGGTGTAACAGGACGTCTTTCAACACCCTGCACAATGTTCCACAATCCTTTTGCAACCAGTACATGTCGCATCATATAAGCCCATAATGGGTAGTTGGTACCATCCAACTTATCCTCAACAGCCAAGATACGGAATACATCACTGCTTTCAGCCATGGCCGGTGACTAAAATACCTTGATGCAGAAAATTGACTGTATCTCAAAAAGTTGAACAGAACTGCCCACACGAGTTCCGCTAGACCTGTAGCAGACTTCGAGACGCTTAAACTGGCGAACAGAAACTGGTATATACCTTTGGCACAAAAGGACGAAATAGCCTGCACAAGCACTGCGATAGTGCGTTCGGAGGCCGAAACGAGCTCAGATCGCGATTTCGGCACCACAAAGCGAAGCTGTTTTGATCTCGGAAACACCCTGAGTATGCTCACCAAATTTTGTGCGAATCTGAGACTGCAAACGGAGGAGTGTCGACGGCGCCCTAGAAGAAGCAACGACCTGCTCTGATACCAATTGTTGGAGTTAGACGTCTGCGGAAGCACGCGAACAGCACAAGGAAGAAGAAGAAGCTTGGAGCACAACACACAAGACTGAATGTATTACTAGAGAATGTACAAAGATAAGTAGCCCATTAGGGCAATAGGCGTATATACAAGCCGGGGGAAAAAAACCTCCTAAAGAGGGAAAAAAGTGCCCCGGCGGTCCTAGAGTGTTCACACACATCACTACCTAAATATATCAACATGATCATCATTGATACCTGACTTAGATGTCATGTTCATGATCAACAGGGAATCATCTTGCTCCTCTGCATAATTGTTGTAATCTTTCCTATTCCTGTATCCACCTTGATAATTGCCATTGTGGTTGTGGTTGTTGTTATAATTATTGTTGTAGCCATGGTAGCCTTGAGATTGGTTGAATCTGCCTCTGCCTTGAGAGTATCCTCCTCTTTGGTGACCTCTTCCTCTTTGGTTCTTGTAGTTTTTGTAGCATTCATCTGTAGTATGGTTAGACAGGCCACAGATATTGCATGGAGATTGATTGTAGGGTCTCCCCCTACCTGACTTACCTCCTCTGCCCCTACCTCTAGATGATCTACCTCTCCCTGCATAGTTTGCTTGGGAGGTAGAGCCTTCTTCATCAACCTTCTTGCTTTTACCTTTATCTTTTACCTTCTTATCAGTATATAGGGCAGAGGGATTGTTACCTTTTGATTGCTCTCCATTCTTTGTGATCTTTGCTTCATGTGTAAAGAGTTGTCCAATCAGAGTTGTTAGATCAGGTGCTTGGATGTCCATGTATAAGTCCATTGCTGTGGTAAAGCTCTCCCACTTGTCATCTGCCTTTAGTCCATTGATCACTTATCTGACTATTTGCTCTTCCTCAATTTCTTCTCCAACACTTGCAAGTTGATCTGCAATGTCTTTGACTTTGGTGACAAAATCTGAGACACATTGTTTTGATTGCTTCCTAAGAGTTGTAAACTCAATCCATAGCTAATTCTTTCTGGCCCTTGTGCTTGATGAAAAGTATGTTGACAAGGTTTCCCAAGTCTCTTGGGAAGTCTTACAATTCCTTAAATGAGGTAGAAGGAAATCAGAAATAGAGTTTAGAAGATATGACCTTGCCAAAGCATCTTTTGCACACCATTGATTGAGCCTTTCATGTTCATCCTTTGTAGGTAGGCCTCTAGTCTTGAATGAGGGCAATTCCTCATCTCCTGATATGTATCCATACAAGCTCCTTCCTTGTAGATAGGTCTTCATCCTCAGAGACCAAGCTTGGTAGTTGTTCCTGTCTAATTTGTCAATGAAGGAAGGGAAACCATCACCCATGATTACCTTATTTGCTCTGATACCACTGTTGGATGTGATGACTGGATGCACTCAGAAGATCAGTTGGTGCTGCAAAACCTGCTTCACACCTGCCCTCTTTTCTCTTCAGATATGATTTGTAGACTCCTTGAGCTTCCAAATGATACCAAAATATGCTATATGTACTTTGGAAAAGGTTTGAGTAATGACTTGATCAAAACAGACTACTTTGTAAATTACAAGACTTGAAAACTTTCTATTTTTGTCTTGATACCTGCTCAGTGTTATGCTCAGTGTGACCAGTGTAGTTACAATTAGCAAAATTCCTTCTAGAGATATTCTATTAGCTTAGTAAGCTTCCATTTGGAAGTGGAATGAAAGGAAATGATAAACTACACTCAGAGAAATCACTTTAGCAAAATAAGGTGTACCCCCGATTTTTTAGGAGACTTACAGTCACAGACCAGTGAGCACCCCGACTGAGATTTCTCTGTGATGGTAGATCCAATGGCCTTGAAATTTTGTAGGTGTATAGTCGACTTTGAGCTGAATCCAATGCACTTTGAATCATCCAATTTGGTTCAGTAGATCTTGAGATATGCCTCTTGGAAGTTGACACAGTTGAAGATAGTCACGCAGAGAAACCAGAGATTATGAATGTAAGTATATTGATTAAATCTAATGATTGTACATTCCCATTGGCATGTAATGTGTTGCTCAATGGTACTCAGAGGTGTAGGCTATGGTGTAGCTCATACACACTCAACAATTCACTCAGAAAATGCCTCGGGAGGAGTGACTGTGACCCGCGACTTTTTACATAGCTTTTATAAGAATCTTGAAGGAGTTTGAATTTGAATTCAAGTTTTGGCTCCCTTCAATCTCTCCACTAAACTTAGGGAGATATTCCCTCAATCATACTATCTACTTTTTCCACGACTTAGACTAGTAGGTGTGATTACATGATTGATAAAGTCATATAGACTTTTTACATTGGATAAAAAGTAATAACCAATTAAGCATTGGTTCCTATGGTTCAAGGTTCATGTAAATACATCCTTCAAGGGTTCAAGCTTTAGTCTTCCAAGATTTCAATGTTCCAAGCCAATGTGTGTAGGCTTGTTTTGCACCAACAATCTCCAAGAGAGAGGAATCAAAAGAGATATCACTACCAGGAGAACAAAATGAAGTGGCAGAGAGAAGAAATAGGAAAATTGTGGAGGTTGCAAGGTCAATGCTAAATGAGAAGAAATTACCCAACTACTTGTGGGCAGAGGTTGTGTCCATAACCACATATCTGATCAATAGAATCCCATCAAAAGCATTAGATGCGATGACACCAAATGAAGCATGGAATTTAGCCTTGATCATTGTAGAATATTTGGATCCATAGCATATGCATACATACCTTCACAAATCATAGGAAAATTAGATCCAAAGGTATAGAAATGCATCTTTATTGGCTATGACCTTAATCATAGAGGGTATAGGCTATATAATCCAATAAATAAAGGTTTCATTGTAAGTATAGATGTTGTGTTTGATGACAACAAATCTTGGTTTGAAGATGATTGCAGGAAAATCAAACTTTCCTAGGATCTAGAGGAAGACTTTCCAACATTGTCAAAGAGGAATAAGCTCACACTTGAAGCATCATGTGACTCTGATGATGACCAAAAGAGTCTAAGAAGGGAAATCAATTCTTGTAACTCTAAAGTCAAAGCCAGAGTCTAGTATATGAGAGGTGTGGTAGAATCATATCAAAAAACTATAAGGAGGTCGACTAGAGAGAAAAGGAAGCTAGAAATGTATGGTTATGATACTTGTTTGGTCACTAAGCATTCAATATACATAGCACATGACTCAAATTCTAAAGAACCATCACCATATGAAGAAGCCAAGAAGAATCTAGAATAGAGGAATGTCATGGAAGAAGAAATACA
>CM035423.1:148371786-148374286 GCA_020310875.1 Ceratopteris richardii | reverse complement strand
TAGACAATAGTGCAACTTTATGAGTCCTATCATTTTACAATCATTCATGAGATTCAAACAACTTTTCCAACTCTTTTCCTGCAAGGCATAGTAGCAAATCATCCATAGGAGGTAAGAAAGATCACTGTTCTAAAGGTGTTGACCTGTAATGCAAAACATAAGCCTTAAATGAGCTTTGTGAAACTAGAGAGTTACTCCTCTAGCAAAAGACAATCACTCATTTATGACTCCACACTTATCTAGGTTTAGGTCTAAAAAACCTTCAATCCCTATGTGAATGTTCTCCCACAAAATATTTTTTAAAGAATGCATGCTTACATCATGAAGAACATTTAAAGTATAAGCAATATGCATACCACCCAGAGAACTTTACTAGAAGTAGCGACTTGCTTTAATGAAGAATGGAATCAAAAGAAATGCATTAGCAAGTAGCAAGAGTTTGTGCAGTTCTCATTCTTTCCAACCTATAACACTCAGAATCAGAGGAATTGAGTACACAGTTAACTTCTCATAAAAGATCAGCAAAAGAAGAATTCAATATCCTCAAAATCTCGTTCATTAAATGGACTGCTCCCCCAAGGAGAAGAATCAATATGCTCCCGTCACCTGCAAGCTTTTCATCAAAGAAGAAGATCATGCATAGATATTAGGTGGTTAAGGGAGTCAGCAAAATGTGTAACACTCCTTGGTAGAGCCCCAAAACCTACAACTCCAAGAATTATTAGAAAGCACATGTGGCACTTGAAACAATCAGCAAGAAAAGCATGGAGCGAGTACAAGCTTTCACCGTGTCATAGCAGAATAAAAACATGAAGGTCACAATCTCTTAGAAATGACTAGGTCCATGGGCAGAATACCCCACGTTAGGCCAAATAGAAAACCAAGAGTCCATAACCTTCCAGGACCACCAGGGAGTGTGGAGCCTCACATCCAAGGTGTGCTAAGGGTGGCCTTACAATACCACCTTGAACACTTGTGTCCCATAGCCTTACACCATTATGGACACCACATTACATCCCAAGAGTGATGCAAAACCCAAAGAGAAAGAAGACCTTGTATCTTCCTGACCATGAAGTGCATTGCCCATCCACCTTCTTGGATTAATCCCAGCTTTATGGACCTAAACAACTTTAGATGCAGAGTCAAGAAGTACTCTTATGAGCATACATCATGTTTGCACATTGCTAGCCTAAGAGTCGGTGTAGTGAACTAATCCCAAATTATAGAAAAAAGTAAGTATGACTAGTTCCAATGTAAGGTGGAAGGGCCTCATAAATATGTTACAGTGTCACTTATGTAGCTTATGTGATTACTAAGTGCATTCATAACATAATTATGCCCTGTATGCAAAATAGAGAACACAAGTTTTCCAGGAACTGCCAACTTGCCATGAAACAAACATTGTAAAGCACTGCTTTTTTAATATCAAGACTAGATAACCCATGAGTAATTGCAGGATATGGGAACACAAGTCTTATGTGGCATTCACAAGTACTCGAAGAATATTAATACATTTCCTTCTATCAAACATGTGAGATACATTTTTACAACACACAGAACTTCCATAAGCATCATGCACTCAACCTTCCATATACTTAAATCATTGTCATGAAGTCACAGAGAGGACCAACCCATTCTAAATTGAAGCAAGTGCAAAAACAAGATCAAACATTCATCCATTTATGCTCGAAGCATCATAGATATATGCCAACAATAAAACTTTTATAAGCAGAGAACGTCTACCTAGACATGATTTTCACATATGATGCAGGCACCTCAAGCTATTTAGTAAGACTTAATGGCCATCTTTAACAGACTCTTCCAAGTAAGTGAGCATTCAAGTGCTCCAAAGAGAGCATCCTACTTTCACCAAACCCATCAGAGATCTTGTCCATCTTGAAGTCTCCTACCAGCTACACATCCTTTGACAACCTAAACAGAGAGCTAAAAACTAATCAGGGGAGCCACTCCGTATATTATTCAGGACAGTTCACTTGTTATGGCATACAATGCCCTTGCAACTCTCTCGGTTGTGCAAAATGAAATCATGGTCAAGAACTAGAGCAACCACCATGAGGTACAGAGACAAGTCTTTTATAGCAGGTTGTCATTAGATAAGTGCATTACAACCATTACAGAAGCAAGCAAGGACCCATGTTTACTGCACAAAAAGCTTCGTATTCTAAGCCCTGAATTTTTATTGTCCTTGCCCAACAGTTTCAGGTCACCACTTGCTAGTGATAGAAGATGTGACACATAATATGGCATTATGAGAACAGATGTAGGTAAACAATAGAATGCAGATCAGTCGTTTTGATACATAACTCACAAGTTATCCTGCGATAATAGGATAAAACAGCTGAAGAATAGGGCACTGCACCTTCCCAATAGTACCATCATTAGGGACCCTGAGTTCAGCATGCTAGAAAACTTTCCTGACTTGAAACGTCGATTCTCTTAAAGGATCAACAGATTCGGAAGCACCAACATCGAACTATTG
>CM035423.1:148322823-148327823 GCA_020310875.1 Ceratopteris richardii | reverse complement strand
TTCTTTTGGAGATTAACACTCTCCATCAGTGGTATCAGAGCAGGTTGTGTCAAAATTGAAGTGAAGGAGACTCCAATTACTGCAGAAATACAAATCTTTACATCTTGAAGGTGCAAAAGGTTAAAGTCTGAAGAAAACTTGAAGGAAGACATACAAAGAGTATCAAAAGGATCAGAAGGAGCAACATTCGAAGTAAAGGTACATTCATTATCTGTAAAGGTTAAAGTTTTGAGACTACAGGTGAAGCAAGGATGGGAGATAGTCTCCAAATTGAGAAGCTGGATAGAGAGAACTATCCTGCATGGTCTATGAGGATGGAAGCTCATCTTATGAGCAAAGATCTGATAGGATACATCACAGGAGATGAAGAAAAGCCAGAATTCAGAGATCCTAGTGTTCCAACTAGGGAGGAGCTTGCAGATTTGAAGAATTGGATGAAGAAGGATGCTCAAGCAAGAAGTATCATCTACATGGCAGTCAATGACTATTTGCTTCCTCACATTAGAGGACTTGAAAGTGCATGTGACATTTGGAATGCTTTGGAGGAGCATTTCCAAAACACAACTAAATCAAGGAAGGCTTCACTATGGGCAGAATTTACTACTTTCAGGAAGAAGGCCTCACAATCAATCTCTGATTATGTGACAAAGATGAAGGACATTGCAAATTCTCTAGGTGCAGTGGATGAAGACATTGAAGAAGACAAATTGGTAAGACAAATACTCACAGGGCTAAGAGGAGATGAGAAGTGGAAGCCTTTCATTTTATCTACAGAACTTTCATTAGATCACTTTACTCTTGATTTGAATCAATTGTTAGGTCATATGCTAACTTTTGAGAATGATATCAAAGGAGATGTTGATAAGAGTGCAGGTCATGCAATGTACTTTAAAGACAAGAAGAAAGCTAACAAAGGGAAGCAACAATCAGGTGAAGAAGAAGGTACATCAAACCAAGCAAATTTCATAAGAGGAAAAGGAAGTGGCAGAAGTAGAGGAAGAGGCAGAAACAACAAAGAGAATGCAAGAGCTTGTTGGATATGTGGTAAGACCAATCATCTATCTCATGATTGTTGGCATAATAATCAAAACAATGGTAATTATCAGAACTTTAATCAAAGAACAAGAGGTGGTAGATTTCAGAGAGGAAACTTCAGAGGTAGAGGTGGTAGGAATTCTTTTGGAAGAGGTGGAGGAAGAAGCTTCCAAAATCAATCCTATAATAGCACCTACTACAACTATGCATCATATCAAAAAGAGGACTCGACTCTCATTATGAATACTTGTGAAACCTCACATGAGGATATGAGAGTGTTTTATATTGATTCAGGATGTAGTAATCATTTGAGTGGAAATATTGCTTTGATGACTGACCTAGATCATAATGCTATTAATCATACAGTTCAGACAGGTGATAATACAAAGCATAAGGTAAAGTCAATTGGTTCAGTCAAAGCTAAGGATGGGAGCACTCTTCTGAGTAAGGTTCTTTATGTTCCCACAATCCCAAAGAATTTGATCAGTGTAGGTCAAATTGTGGAAAAAGGATATGAGGTAAGGTTCACCAATGATGGAGTTTATGTTGAAGACCCTAGTCAAGGGTATAAACAGGTTGTTACAGGAAAGAAAGAAGGAAGGCTCTTCACATTGAAGGTACAAGGAAATGTTGGACATGCTATGTTCACATATGGAGAGCAGAAGGTGTCAGAATTGGATCTTTGGCACAAAAGACTTGGACACTTTAATGAAAGAGGTATTAAAGAAATGATTAACAATGATTCAGTGCTTGGATTGCCTAACATTGCAGGTCAACACATGACATACAGATGTGAGGCATGTCAATTAGGTAAGGCTCATAAGCAATCCTATTCCAAGCATGGGTTTATGTATTCAGAAAGACTTGAATTGGTGCATACAGATGTGTGGGGTCCTTCAAAGGACTTTAGTATAAATGGTTCAAGATATTATGTCATATATGTTGATGATGCTACCAGGTGGATCACAATTTATGTGATTAAAGAAAAGTCAGAAGTGTTTAATACATTTAAACACTACCATGCATATGCAGAAAGGATTACAGGTCAAAAATTTAAGAGACTAAGGTCAGATGGAGGGGGAGAGTATTTTTCAAATGAGTTCAATGATTATTTGTGGAATGCAGGTATAAAGAGAGAAGTTACTTGCAGGTACTCTCCTCAACAAAATGGGGTAGCAGAAAGAAGAAACAGGACACTTGTTGAATTTGCAAGGTCCATGATGAAAGAGAAGAATTGCCCAAATTATTTGTGGGCTGAGGCTGTTAATACAGCTACATATTTGGTTAATAGATTGCCTTGTAAAGCTTTGCAGGGTATGACACCATATGAAGCTTGGTGGGGTAAGAAACCTACCTTAGATCATTGCAGAATATTTGGATGTTTGGCATATGCATATGTGCCATCTCAATTGAGGCATAAGTTGGAGCCTAAGGCAGAAAAGTATGTATTCATTGGCTATGATGATAAGCAAATGGGATACAGGTTGTGGAGTCCATCCACAAAGCAATTTATTGTATCCAAGGATGTTACATTTGATGAGCAAGGTACTTGGTATGCAGGTAAATATAATATACATGCAGATGATGAAGAAGTAGTGGATCAAAGAAAAGGTAAAGCAAAGATTCAATTACTTGATGAAAGTGAGAACAATGAAGTGCAGGTTGAAGTTGAAGAGAGGCCAAGGTTTGATCCAGAATGTGATGAACCAGAAACTTCAAGAAGTGCAGAAGTTAGAAGGTCATCAAGGCACAAATGGCAACCTACAAGGTATAGCTATGACACTTCATTCTTAACTACTAAAGATTATGCTTATTTGGTAAAAGCAGATGAAGACCCTTCTACATATGAAGAGGCCAAAGGGAAGAAGAATTGGGAAGATGCTATGCAAGAGGAGTATGATGCATTGATAGAGAATCAAACATGGGATTTGGTTCCTAAACCTAATAGTCAGAAAATTATTGGTTGTAAGTGGGTTTACAAGACTAAAAGATTTGCAGATGGAAGTGTGTCTAGGTACAAAGCTAGACTTGTTGTGAAAGGGTATGCACAGACATATGGAGTGGACTATGATGAGACTTATAGTCCTGTGGCAAAGATGACAACCATCAGGACACTCATAGCAATTGCTGCTTGCAAAGGTTGGAAGTTATCTCAATTAGATGTAAAAAATGCTTTCTTGAATGGTTACATTTCAGATGAAGTCTACATGGAGCAACCAGATGGGTTCAAAGACCAAGTGAGTCCAAATTATGTGTGTAACCTCAAGAGAGCTTTGTATGGGTTGAAGCAAGCCCCAAGGGCTTGGAATTATAGGCTTGTGAAATTCTTGAATGATCTTGGATTTCAAGCATCAAAGGCAGACAGTAGCTTGCTAGTCAAAGCAAGTGAAGATGGGTTCATTTATGTTTGTATTTATGTTGATGACATAATACTTACAGGAACAGATGATAAGGGAATACAAATGATCAAGAAGCAGATGGAGAAAGAGTTTAAAATCAGTGATTTGGGGAACCTATCATTCTTCTTGGGAATGGAGATCTCTTATACTCAACATGGAGTATATGTGACCCAAGAAAGGTATCTTAAAAATTTTCTAACCAAATTTAAAATGGAAGATTGCAGGGTTGCACCTACACCTTTGGAAGTGAACCATAAATTGTCTAGGTTTGGAGGAGAAGAGTTCAAAGATATGAAACTCTATCAAAGTTTGATTGGTAGCTTGATCTATGCTACATTGACAAGGCCTGATTTATCATATGCAGTTGGTGTGCTTTCATAATTTATGCATTGTCCTAGAAAGGAACATTGGATTGCAGGACAAAGAGTACTTAGGTACATCAAGGGTACACTCAGAGAAGGGTTGTACTATGGGTTTACTTCAGATACAAGAATCAAGATATATAGTGATGCAGATTGGGCAGGTAATGTGGATGATAGAAGATCAACACATGGATACTTGTGCTATGTAGGAGACAAATTGATTTCATGGTGTTCCAATAAGCAACATACAGTTGCTTTGTCATCTACAGAAGCAGAATATAAAGGTATGGTGGAAGCTGCAAAAGAGGTAATATGGCTAAAGACACTTATGAAAGTTTTTGATGTGGTTCAAAGTACTCCTATTGTTTGTGGAGACAACATGAGTTCTTTATACTTGGCAGCTAACCCTGTGTTTCATGCTAGAACTAAGCATATTGAAATACAGTATCATTTCTTGAGAGAGAAGGTCATTGAGAAGGAGATTGAAGTCATACACACTCCTACAAAAGATCAACTTGCAGATATGATGACTAAAAGTTTGGATGGACCTAAATTGCAGAGGTTTAAAGATATGGCAGGAATAAAGAAGATGCAGGTAATCACAATTGAAGATTGAGGGGGAGCTGTTGGAGCAGAGCAATCATCAATAGGTGATTACATGAAGTTCAAAAGTGAAAAGATATGTGGAAGGATGAAGATTACTTTCAAAGGAAGAAAATAGAATCAGAAATGTTTCTTTTGTATATTACTTTTGTAAATAGTTCAATGTATTTTGAAAAAGATGACGAGTTAGACTCGTATATATATCTACAGATATGTATTCGTAGAATGAGAGAGTGATATAGATCAGATAGAGAAGACAATAGGTGAAGAGGTGATGAACATTGTATGTATCATCAACCATATGTATGAAATGTAATGAAGAAGAAAATGTTGCAGAATTCTGCACGTCGATCTTCTCTCCCATTCTCCTTCTGTGCTTAATCTTTTGAAGAATCCTTTTGCACGTATCTAAGTCCATAGCTAATCTATCTATGGCTAGAATTTGAGAGATTAATTGCAATCAGGCTGAGAGAATTTTGGTTAGGAACATTCATATGTAAGAATGTTCTAAGAGTCGTAAAATCTGGCGCACATTTTATCTTCAAAGAAATGGTCAGTGCTCAGTCCACAGTGTAAAGTTTTACACAAGTGAGGGCTCAAA
>CM035423.1:148252823-148317823 GCA_020310875.1 Ceratopteris richardii | reverse complement strand
TAATCACTTGTCAGGAAATATAGAACTAATGTCAGAATCGGAAAAAGGTAGTTCCAGTCATACTGTTCAAACAGGTGACAATACGAGGCATAGTGTACGATTCAATTGGAAAAGTGAAATGTAAAAGTGGAGCAGATTCGCTAACCAATGTTTTGTATGTTCCGACAATACCGAAAAATTTGATTAGCGTAGGACAGATAGTTGAGAAAGGTTTTTAGGTCAGATTTACAAATGAAGGAGTATTTGTAGAAGATCTCGAGAACGGATACAATCAGATTGTCTCTGGTAAGAAAGAAGGTAGACTCTTTACTTTAAGAGTACAAGGGAACATCGGCCAAGCGTTGCTCACACATGGTGAGAAGGTGATTACAGAACTTGATCTCTGGCATAAGAGATTAGGTCATTTCAATGAAAAAGGAATTAAACCTATGATTTCAAATCAGTCAGTACTGGGACTACCGAATGTGTAGAACTAACACATGATTCACAAGTGCGAAGCATGTCAGATGGGAAAAGCCCACAGGTTACCTTTCCAAAAGAAAGGATTCAAACATGATGGAGTACTCGAACTCATTCATACAGATGTATGGGGTCCAACAAAAGAAGGATCAATCAGCGGTTCAAGGTATTATGTTTTATTCATTGAAGATGCTACAAGATGGATAACTCTTTATGTTTTGAAAGAAAAATCAGAAGTGTTTGGAGCGTTCAGGCATTTTCATGGATATGCTGAAAGACTCAAAGGTCGAAAGTTGAAGAGACTAAGGTCTGATGAAAGGGGAGAATACTTCTCCCGAGAGTTCAATATGGACCTTTACATCAACAAGAAATAACTAATCAAGTTAAGGATTTACTTCACAAAGGACTTCTATGGCCTATTTCTTCTCCATTTGGAGCACCTATTCTTTTAGTAGAGAAGAAGAAAAAGACTTATAGGATGTTCATTAACTATAGAGCGTTCAATAAGATCACAATGAACAATATATATCATGTTCATAGGATAGATGATTTGCTAGATAAACTTCATGGAGCACGTGTCTTTCGTAAAATTGATCTTAAATCTAGGTATCATCAGATACAAATGACACAAAATGACATTTATAAGGATGCCCTTAGAACTCAAAGTAGTCACTTTGAATTCATGATAATGCCTTTTGGACTTACCAATGCACTTGCTACATTTGGACGCATGATGAATAGTATTTTTCTTGAATACCAAGCTTTTGTTCTTGTTTTCTTTGATGATATACTTGTCTTTAGTGAGAATGACGATGACCATGAAAAGAATTTAGCAAAAGTTTTTAATTTTTTATGCAAAAACAAACTTTGTGCCAATTCTGAAATGAGTTATTTCTTTCAAAAATAATTAGAGTATTTAGAACATATTGTTTCTAGTCAAGGTGTTCATGTAGATCCATAGAAAATTAAAGCAATTGAAGAATGGCATGTACCTCAATCTAGAATGATGTACACTCTTTTCTTGGGTTATCTAGTTTTTTCAAAAGTTTGTAAAAGGATTTTCTTATTTTGCTCTCCCACTCACATTATTATTGAAGAAAAAGTTAAAAATTTGCATGGGGAATAGCACAAAACAATCTTCTGAAAAACTCAAACATGCACTCTCATGCACCTATTTTGCAATTACCAAATTTTGCACAACCTTTCCATGTAGTTACAGATGCTAGTGGTTTATGTATAGGTGTTGTATTAATGCAAAATGACCATCCTATTGCATGTGAAAGTGGGAAACTTAAACTTTCATAAAAGAATTAGAGTACATATGATAAGGAACTTTTGGCTGTTGTGCATGCTTTAAAAATTTGGAAACATTATTTCATGGATTTTGAAGTCATAATCAAAACAAACCAACAAGCTATTAAGCATTTATTAAATCAACCATTGACTTCTGATCGACACATTAAATGGGCTTCATTCATACAAAATTTTTCAGCCTATGATTCAATATCAATTTGGCAAAGCTAATGTTGTGGCTAATACCCTTAGTCATTTCCCATCCCCACAAACAAATATTGTTTTTATTTATCTACAGTTCATATTCATTCATTTCATGACATGATTCCTACTTATGCATCTGATTTGTATTTTTCATAAACGTGGAATGCTTTCAATAATTCTCAAACATTTAATGAGGATCACTACACTTATCATAATGGATTCTTATATTTCCAACACAAGTTATGCATTACACAAGGTTTTAAATAATTTGTTATGAAACAGACGCATGAACCATCATATATGGGTCATAGGGGCATAAAAAGTACTATTTCTACATGCACAAGATCATATTTCTACACTTCATGAGGTTCATGAGCACATTAAAAAGAGTCAAGAATGTTACATGTGTAATGTTATAAGAAACGAGTAGCTAAATAGTTTAATGAAAATGACTTTGTATGGTTACAAATAATTAAAAGACATTTGAAAAATATTTCACAATAGCCTAAGGTCAAACTTGCACCACATTATTATGGAGCTTTTCATATTATTCAAAAATTTAAGGAGAATGATTTTAGATTAGACATACCTTCTCATTGGAATATACATAATTCTTTTCATATCAGTTTATTGAAATCGTTTAAAGGAACTCTACCACTCACTTGCACTCACTTGAAGAATCTCAATGGATTCATAAGACATCATTAACTCCACATTATGACCATTTTATTTCTGCTTATCATTCACAATCACATTAAATTCCAGTTTTCTAGTTCCATGCATGTGTTTTTACATGGAACATGCTTATGATTGTTCAGTGATGGGACATGTGACTAGCCATCCATGTCTATTTTATTCTTATCGATTGAGGTCAGTTGCTCATCAACTAGGAGGCATGTTATACTTTGTGGAATAATGGAATGTTAAATGGATTTTAATGCCTTGAGGTTTTTTATGTGTTTTGTGTTTTGATTTAGCAGGTGAAGATTCATGAGGGTGTGAATACGCATGGAATTATTTAGATATTCTTTGAATTTATTTAGAAGAATATTTAGAAGATAGTATTTTTAGTTATTTTTGTAAAAAATAATAGATCACTTTAGAAAGCAATGTTTTTGTAAAAATAGAAAATCATGATTTTGTAAATAAAGTAGATTTTTGTAAAAAGCAGGCTTTTCAAAGCGCCACCATCATGTATCTTCTATTCAGGATGTAATAAGAAATACCTATAAATACACATGCTCTGATAAACTCGTCCATCAGAGTATATGGGGGGAGATTGTACCCAATCTGGTGTCAAGTCTCTTGTCTCCTACTATTCTCTGAGTACTTTTGTGTGATTTCATTTCTATACTATCCTCTGCATACGTGTGTCTGTGAGATCTGAAGGTCAACATTTTGTCTCTCAAATGAGCAAGTTTATGCATTTCCCATGTGTTAAGTATTGTCAGACAGTTAAGCACATCTTTATCTAGTTGAGTGGTACCCAATGACTTGGATTGTTCTATTCCAAGGGGGATCATTACTATCAGGTTTATTGCTTTTTCTAGACTCATATTGGGCTAATTTCTATGACACTCATGTGTCCACTAGTGGCTTTTGCTTCATGCTTGGTAGCTCATGCATATCTTGGTTGAGAAATAAGTAGCCTACTATGGCCACTCTAGTTGCGAGGCTACGTATTGGGCAACTCTCGTAGGGATTGTTGAGTGTGTGTGGCTCAAATACCTTTTGGCTGATTTGGGTGTTGGTCAATCTTCTGTAACCACCATCTTCACTGAAAGATAGAGTGCATGGGAAATTGTGAGGAACCCTATGTTCCATTCTTGCACAAAGCACATTGAGATGCACTATCATTATTTCAAGGAGAGGTTCTCTGCTAGAGAGATCAGTTTGGCATATGTGCCCACACAAGATAATATTGCATACTTTTTCAAAGAGGCTCTACCTAGGGAGACGTTTGAAGCCTTCCACAAATATTTGGGCTTACTCCCTTTTGTAGATTGATCTCTTTCCACATAGCTTGGCACTTCCTTATACATGAGTGCCAACTCCTTGTTCACCACACCACTCACGGGGGGATTTGTTGATATATTTTGGTAGTGATGTGTGTGAACACACTTAGAACCATCGAGGCTCTTTTTGCCCTCTTTAAGATGTTTTTTCTTGGCTTGTATACACACATATAACCCTAATAGGTTAATTATCTTTGTACATTCACTTGGTAATTCATTTAGAGTTGTATTGTGTTCCAAGCTTCTTCTTCTTCCTTGTGATGTTTGTGTGCTTCTATAGACCTCAAACTACAACAAGACAACATTGCATCCTTGACAGTGTTGGATAGCAATGGGCTTGGAAGCATTGGATATGGATGTACCCAATTCCATCAAGTATAGAGGATTTTGAGCTTAGGGAAGATCACATTTGTGTTCAATTTTTTATCTACATGATCATCATGATTGATAGTGGATTGGATTCTTCTACTCAGCGACCTTACTTGTGATCAATCTCGTGCATCAGAGATCATTCCTCTTGGAAGGATTGTGATGCTTGGGACTTGATCTTGTGGACTTGGGTGAACAATATCACATGTGGATCTTTTTGGAAGCTATCATGGAAAGATGCTTTAGTTTCTCTACTTGATGCATGTCCATCACATATACATATGCCACCAAATGCAACTAGGTTGAGGTCTCCTATAAAATGGAAGTGTGTCATTGCTTACTACAATTCGAAAGAAATCTTTTTTGGTGACTTTTTGAGGACAGCAAGGATTTGCCTAGGTAACCTGTGTGATGGACATCACAACCATGAAGAGTATCACTCAACAAGATTTTCAAACTCTACTTGAAAGAAGACACTTCATCTCTTTAATTAAAGAGCTGCTTGAGCATCGCTCTTACATCTACATATTATGAGATTTGGGTGATCATGGTTAGTTAGTCTAGGTATAAGTAATTTGTGATTTGATTTTGTAGGTAGTAAAACCTTTTATCCTTTGTTCTTTGTTTCCTTTTCTTTTTATTTTTAGTTCCTTTACCATCATGGGGATCACACATGACTTATTGTGAGGAGAATTGGATAGCTTGAAAGAATCAACCATCTTGGAAAGAATCAATCTCGGGATTGATGGGATTGCCTTTCCTCGTCAATTATTAGATAGCTTAACAAAGCATTCGTGAATGACACCAAGCACCTAGAGGAAATATCAATAGCTCAAATTAGGCATAACACCCGATAGCAATCAACAACATATCACCTAACATAGGCATCACGACTTAGATTCTTCAAGCACATGAATCTTAGCTATCAAATTATAGTGATTATGGGTAAAGCCGCATACCTTGAGGATACTTGGAGAGTAATTCGCCATCTCAAATTGAAAAGGTGAGCCTAAGAGGCCAAGATTTGACTAAGATATTTATGGGCCTACCTAAAGCTAACCATCAACTAGCAAGTGTGCACCAAATGATCCGTCAGATAGCTATGGTAAAATCATAATGAGTGGCTAAGCCTAAGTAATCAAAGAGAAACTCCACAAGTTGTCGAGCTCAATCATCTATTAAGTGGAGGATTAAAGATTTGGCTAGCATGCACCACAAATAATAAAAACATAAACAAACCTCTAATTCAAAAACCACTCACAAACAACGAACATTGATTAGTATGCACTTCTCTTTGCATTAATCAACCTCACAAGTGTGCAACATCCAAAGGATATAATGAAAGTGTTAGTTAGCACAACTACTAAGTTGGGAAGTCGTGCATAAAAGGAAATTTGGGCAAGTGTGGGTCATACAAGAATAAGAGGTTTAAAGGATTTTGAATTTCAAAAAACATTGACCACCATAGTTTGAGAGTGTGAAAGACATTTTTTAAAAGAAATCCATCAATAAGGGAGGAGAATCAATTGTAGGAATTTGGACTATCTACACTATATATAGTAAAGCTTATCCCAACTCATCCTTGAACATCTTCACCCAAAGGTCAAAACTACTATTTCATTTCTTTTGGAAGCTCTTTAGGATTGGCTTGCCAAACATCTCGCAACACACACACACATGATTATAACTGAGCATCAAGCTATGTTGGAGAAGCTCTCCACACATAGATTGGCTTGCATTGACACATCTTAAACATCAAATAGTCAAACACATTTAATTTTCTCATTTATCTTCTAAATTCACTATCTCTTTGGACTTTGGCTCATGAAATCCTTAGGGATCAAGGAGTCAGTCGCCTACTTGACTCAAATCTAAGCAATTGTTGAAGATAGTTTGTGTATCAAGGTAGCATTATAGACAAGATTACACTAACTTAGATGAGGTTTAGGCAGTTGAACATGTCACGTAGCATGTCGTTAAGCCATCATTTGACAAAGCTATGAGTAAGGATCTATAGGCAAAGTGTCACACAATAAGGAATCTAGAGAGAATTGAATGGCAACGCAAAGTTATGAGGAATGGGCAACGAGAATTTACACTAAGATTTATTTCACAAAGGAAAGACACAACAAGAGCTTTGGGATTGAAAATTGAAGCTATTGCTTAGCAAGGCGTATTGTGTATCTAAAGTACAAAAAAAACAACAATAAACCCTACAAAACTAGAAGATTGGTAAGATGATTTCTCCTTCTAATAGAATTTGACATTGAATTCATTGCAAAGAAAGCTAATACACATATCTTTCTCGACTGACAAATGGTGAGTCATCCAATGGGGTAGCACATGAGTTACAAGATGCCTATTTGGTCAATCTAGAGTTGGTACCAAAATGGATGGAACCCTACGCTCCTATGCTTACATATGGTCCACTATACCACTACTTCCTACTGATTAAAAAAGAAATTCAAACACCCAAAAATCTTCAGGTAGTTGTTAGAAGTATCGATAGAAAAGACCAACGAGGAGTTATTTCTTGTTGTCTAGAAGAAGATGAAAAGTGGGATCTTATAACACAACCCCACATTTCTAGTTTGGTTTTGGAATTTTCCCGAAACTAAGAATTTGCAAAAGTTAAAAAATTTAGGAGCTTATTGGCCACACATTGTTAAGGACATTCATGATTATTGCTCAAATTACCAGTCTTACATTTGAAAGACCTAGCACAACGAAATGAACTTTGTATGAAGTGATGGTAGCATCATAATGGAGTAAACCAACTACAGACTATATTCGTGAGGGAATACTTCCAAAAGGTATTACTCTTGCAAGAACAAAAAGCACTTGAAGAAGAATGTAAGGAATACTCTCATAGGGAATCAACTTTATAAGAGAGGGAAAGATAACTTCTTACACTTTTTCATACATGAGAATAAATATTTTCCAATATTTGAAATGACCCACTCAAGTGCTTTAGGTGGACATTTATCCCGTGAGCAAACAACCAAGAACATTCTTTTTGCTAGCTTATGATGGCACAGATTGCACATGGCTGCAGAAGATATGTTGAAAGGTTTGATATACATTAGAGAACCAGATAACCTTTCTATAGAGATCAAATTTCACTGAGACATATAATGAGTAGTAGAGCATTTGATAAGTGGTTAATAATTGGATTTTTTGGGCCTACTAGCCGCCCAAAAAAGGCTCACATGTGGAATATATCGTAATGGCAATATAATGTTTGGGAAAATGGATCAAGGTTAGAGCTACAAGACATTGTGATTCTCAAACAATAGCTAAGTTACTATTCAAAGAAATCTTCACAAGGTATGGCTTACCCATCGGGATATTTAGTGATAGGGGAACACATTTTACGAATGATGTTATTGAATGCCTACTAGAAGAGTTCTAATAGTGCACAAGAATTCAGCCCCCTATCATCCATAATAAAATGGCCAAGCCAAGGGTACTAACAAAATCCTATGTATGGTACTATCAAATAATCTTAGCATGAGATGGTTAAACCATGCCCAAAGAGGGAGAATTAGGAAGTAATCCTTAGCTATGTCTTTTGGAGCAAGTGGATAGCTCATCATACACATAGTGGGGAGGTTGTGAGTTCAATTTCCAACATTGGTATTAGAGCCTAGTTGAGAAACTTGGGCAACACGGAGGTAACTAGCCTCATATGTGGGCACTTGGGAAGCACTTGACCATAGATGAGTCTCAAATTGGTCACAGATGGTGCATTAATTAGGACAAACAATTGCATCATGTAGTCTGGGCCTATGTATTTGCATATAGAAAAACATTATGGAAAACACCATTCAATTTGGTGCATGGATAGAATGTTGTATTACCCATAGATTTTCTCATTCATACACTAAGAGTAGCACAAACATACAAGTGCAAAAGTTCATGAGCTATCCAACCATGTGGAGTTGCTAGTGCAATCACAAAAACACAATTGAGAGCTACAGAAGGCAATTATGCTACTAAAAGAAGGTAGAAAAGCCTATTATGAGGTGCACATTAAGGATAAAATCTTGCAAGAAGGAGCCTACATTCTATTGTACATGCCAAAACAACACGCCAAAAAGCATCATAAGAGAGGATTTTTTATAAAGAAAATCTTCTCCACTATTCCAATTAGAAACTTTAGAGCATGATATCTTGCCCAATTAAATTAGTGGATGGAGATCTCAAGAGGTGTCTTGAGCCCTTGACCGATAAAACATTGGCAAGACTCCCAGTTGTTAGAGATAGAAAGGATGACAAGCATAGAATTAAAGAAGAAGCTCATGAAGAGGCTAGATGGATAATTCTTTGACATAAGCAATTGATGCAATGGCTTTTTTTCCTCCCAACCCCATTCAAGTATTGACACTAAGATCTATAGATGAATAACCTTTAGAAGCAACACCATGGTTACATTCCATGTTCAGACTAAAGTTCAAGAAGAGAAACATAGCTCACATAGTTTCAATATACAAGAGTTTGATTTGCATGGAATTAACTTGGGCTATGCAAGAAGCCATTTATCAACTGAATATTGATATAAATAACATAAAAGGAAGAGAACTAGATTGCATATGATAAACTACGATTTTGAGAAATATTGAAGCATTCTTTCCCTTAGAAGAACTCTTGATTGTTGAAGAAACACATATTGATGAGTGAATAATACTAGGACAATACTATTTAAACAAGAATTCTACATCAATAGATTATTCTTTAGGATGCATGCTTGTTGATAATGGACATATGTGTGGAATGTTTTCATTTTTTAATCCAAGTCGATTCACAGCTAAAGTTGAATGCTTCATTTCATTGCTTGAATCGCATTCATGTGTGCCACTAATAGCCACATCATGTGATGTTAATTCCATCAAGAGTGAATGTGAAGAACAATCACATGTGATGTGAAACTACCACCATTGAAGACTTGTTCTTACTAATGGTTGTCCTTCCCTACTATATCTATTAGCAGTCAAGGAGGCTTAATGTGCCAAGGAAGCATGAGGCAAGGGAGCCAAAGAGAACAAAGTCAAAGGCCAAGGAGGGCCAATTAGACAAGGAAGCAAATGAAGATTTGGCCAGTAGGCCAACCATTTTTCCCACATCCAATATACAACAAACAATGATTGTCATCACTACACTCCATTGTAAATCATGTTTTTGGTATAATGGACCCTGTTTTCTTCAAGCCAAGGAGTCCTAAAGCTTGAAGAGAAGTAGAAAAATCTATGTCTCAAATTTCATAATTTTTTGAGCTCGTTTGAACCTTCAAATGAGCTAGAGAACCTAATTTTCAACTAGGCCGGACACTTAATCTGAACTAGGCCAAAGCTAGTCAAAACCCTATAAAAAGACCTAGATAATTCATTTTTGGTGGATCTAGCTCGAGATTGGATCTAAATTTGAGCATTGTAAACTTGCTTTGGATAACCAAAGTTTTCATCATTCTCCCTCTTTGTCTTACCTTGTATATGTGTGTGCATGTTAGTGTGCTTCTCACTCATCACTTGCTCATGGTCATCATACTAACCTCACATCTCCACAGATTGGCAATTATGAGGTGGATCTCCTCAGGTTGGTGCTTACCATTGTGCTAGACTGACACCAAATTTGGTGCCATTGTCAAGGCACGAGCTTCAAGGATGAGCATGTGATGGTAAGACATAGAGATTTTATGTTGGAAGCATAGGTAGATTTCTTGTTTTTTCACTCTTTGCCTTCTTCATCATCATCCCTACCATCCCTACTCACCCCCTATCACCATCTCCATCCTCGCAAAAAATTCACCTTCATAGCCATATTCCCTCCTCCGTGGCATTCTCCTCATTTCATTCTTGAGAGTGAGAGAGAGAGAGTGTGTGAGCTTGTGCATTGTGCATTTTTTTTGTTTTCTAGAGCTTTGTGGAAAACACTAGCACCAGTAGCAGCAACATGAGCAAGTACAACAACTCTATGCGTGGACCCTGGGATGAAGATATCTTTCTCTCGTGACATATAGAAAAGAGGAGTGTTTGGTAAAAATAAGTAGACCACAGTACTCTAAATCACTTGCACATTAAGAAAACATTTTTTTTTTTTGCAAAATAGGCATTTTCTCTATCCATTGTGATAGAAAACTTTCATGATAGACAATGTCCATCATCTATCATCAAAAGATGATAGAAAAACTCCTACAAAAGTTGGAATCCATTGCGATCTCGATAGACTCTATCATCAGGACAAACAAGCCTCTCGATAGACTCTATCCATCATGACAGACACGCCCCTGATAGACTCTGTCCATCACAACAGACACCTGTCCATTGCAACACACATGTCTATCAGGATAGACCTATCCATTGCGGCAAATAGAACATGATGGACACCCCTATCCACTGTGACAGACAGACTCTGTCCATCGCAATAGATAGACAAAATCAATAATTTTTAGGTTTGCATTATTTTGGTCAGTTTTGACCTAATTTTTGACGTTTTTGCATTGCCAAGGATTGCCCATGCACCAAATAGGTGGTTAGATAAAATTACTAGTAGCCATATCCACATTCAAGAAGATATCTAAACTAATACCAACAACAACATACTTTAGACCCTAGCAACCTTATCAACCCAACTACCAAGATCAATAAAGACCACAACCTATTTAGGTCAAAAACCTCCACCCATTGTCGATGTTATTCTGGTAAAATATGCTATGGTGGAGGATAACCTGAATACTAGAGCCTTAGTGTCCGCACCCTCACTGATTTCATAAAGTGATCCTAATACTCAAAGCTTTGACTTGACCCATGTGGATAGTCCACCAGTTTACTACATGGATTCACCTGAGCATAATAAGGTATATCCATATGAAACACCTGTGGAACTAAGTTGGAAACCAAAATACTCTAATATGATGTATGCAAATCCTAACCTTAGGCCCCAACCAAGGCAGATGAGGCCCCAAGCACCCAAAGGACCATGTTATAGATGCCAAGGTGATCATTTCATTTGTGATTATCTAGTTCCTCTACCTGTGCAACCCCAGATGGTGGTAGTTCAAGGATTTTGTCTCAATTGTGGAAAGGAACATCTCTTAAGAGACTATCATAGAAATCTAGCCAATTGTCAAAATATTACACCAATTAATATTATTGGCTTGGTTGTGGATTCTAGTGGAGGTGTAACCACCACAGTCCCCATGCATGTAGTGATTAGAGCCCAACAATTACAATAGACTATAGGGATAGATCAAGAGAAGTCAGCAAAAAGAGAACTAGAGCTTGGAAGGATAACCATGAGAGAATGAAGATACAATGGGTGAGAAAGATGAGCAAATTAGAAGTAATCCTCAAGTAAACAAAAACAAACTAATAGAGGTCACATCCCAAACACCACCTCAATCTTCTCATCAAAACCTTCCACCCATACTACCACCACCTAGGGCAGGATCTGTCTTAGAAGATCCCACCTATGAAGACTTGGACATTATGTTCAAGGCTTATCAGGCTTGACTTTGAGAAGGGTAGAATGTGGCAGAGCTAGATAAGTGATATCCTAGAACAGACCTAAAGATTGAGAGAACCAAGCTTTATACGAAAATGATGGAACAAGCTCAAGCTATGTTCGATGCAAGCTCTCTTTTCAATCACACTAACTCAAAAAAACTTGCAAATGTACTTTGAAGGACTATTGGAGAGGTTAAAGCATATGATAGTTAAAACTAGGACATTAGCTACACTGAAGGCTCAGAGTAGTAGAAGCAAAAGGCTAAGCTTACCACCCAAGGAAGCTTACATTCTTAATTCTACATATGAGGGAAATCCCTCTTTGATAAATCATTACTCACAGGAGTTCTTAAGAGAGGTTCAAGAGGAGAAATGGGCCAAAGAGGACGAGCACTCTCCTCCTATTGAGATAGTGGGTGATCATCATGATCAATTCCCTCAAGACATTCCATCCATCTATCGAGAACAAGAGGATATGCAGTCAAAGGAGCGATTACACTTTGAGTCCGATTCCTTGCAATAATTGCATCACTTCATAGTCCCATGGGAGTCTAGGTCTATTTGCATGAGAGCCCCCAAAGTAATGGTAAGAAATGATGAATCAATCCTACCAAGGAACATAGAAGTAGTGAAGAACACTAAAGTGCAGTGTCATCTCACTTTAGAGGAGCTAACAAAAATTATGCTTAAACTATGGAAGCATATAGCTAACCAAATGATTGAAATAGCTAAGCCACAATCTCAGGCAAGATCGCACAAAACAGTGCTAGAGATACCCTTGGATAAGATAGGAGATATGAGTGAAGGAGAGGAAGGAAACACTTAGCTACCTATCACTTATTAGGGCTACACAAAAAAAGCTATTCTGGAATCAAGAGTTGAAGTTGCGATTGCTCTGACTTCCTTAAAGAAGCGATAGGGCAAGCTAGCACTCAAGCCAATGAGAATGAAGTTGCAAATGGCAGACAAACATATTGAGAAACCCCTAGGGTTACTAGATTGGGATAACTCTCACTACTTGTGGTGTGGAGTTTGAACATTTGCCATATGTGACTTTGGTAAGAATCATGTTTATGAGATGACTTTAGGAAGACCCTTCATGCGAAAGTTGTAGATAGTGCAGGATTGGGAAACCAATTCCTTGTACTTACAACATCTAGGGGTGACAGCTAAAGTCAATCTCAAAGATTATTCCCACAAAGATGTACCACCCTCGCAATGGAACTAAGTCCATAGAACATTAGACAAAATAGAATCGGTGCACTCCATAGGATCAAAGTTCTCATGGATGCATGAAGATACTCACCTATGGATGTGTAGAGCTACAGTGGAAGAAGAGAAAAGGTTAACCTCTAGAAGCATTGGTGCTAATGAGAACCCTAGATCAGTTCAAGACCTGGCCTATGCACTTATGGTGTTCCGAGATGAAGAATTGTAACCCCATGGATGGGCAGAGATTCTAGCCATGATGGATGTAGCTCTCAACAAAGAGCAATGGACTCCCATTGCGATGAAGATGGCTATGACATCTCAATTTTCACCATAGAACCACTTATGTTTAACTCAATTATGGAGGAATGTTAACCTAGAAAAACCACGCTCAAGGAAGTTAGCAATGAGGATGAGGATTCCATCATCATGGAACCATTTTGTGCTTGAGAAGAAGAGTACCTTTACTTAATGGAGGCTAGGACTCAAGAACCCAAAAAATCTAAATCAGAAAAGAAGCTGACTACAACAGAAGAAGATCAAAGTAAGAAAAAGAAAGGAACCAATCCTCATGCAAGCAGAAGAAGAAGCATTGTTTGAAGTCCTAGAGAACTTCAAGAAATATGAGATAGAAGATATGAAGATCATGGTAAAAATGCCTAAAAGAGAAGTTCTCGTGGGAGAATCCTATGAAGGAGAAGGCCAAAAAAATTGTAGTAACCATAGACAATGGCAAAGATAGATGCACATATATAGGGCACAATTTAAGTAAAGAGGAAGAACGTGAGTTGATAGATCTATCAAGAGAATATAGAGACATCTTTGCTTGGAGTTACAAGGATTTGAAAGGAGTGGATCCAGATATCTATTCTAATCAAATCCTGATGTCAAGCCAAGCCTACCAAGCAAAAACCTTAAGCCTACAAAGCAAAAACCTTACATCTACAATGATAATTACGTAGCCAAAATCAAGGAGGAGATCGATCGTTTGATAGAAGAATGTTTTATATATGAAATCAATCACACCAAATGGGCATCTCCCATTGTGGTGGTAACAAAAAAAGAATGGAAAACTATGTCTGTGCATTAACTTGAAAAAATTTAATGTAGCCACAATAGGAGACAATTATCCTCTTCCTATCACTGATCATCTCTTAGAATGAGTAGCAGGCAAGGAAGTTTATAGCTTCCTTGATGGATTCTCAGTTTACAATCAAGTGGGTCTTGCTACATTCTAGAGGCTAATCTGTCATGTGTTTGAGGAATTCTTGCAAAATAATTTAGAGGTCTATGTAGGTGACATGTGCACTCACTCCAACATCAAACAAACCCACATCCTTGAACTTTAACATATCTTTGACAAATGTAGAGAATATCATGTCTGTTTGAATCCAGAGAAGTGCGCCTTCATGGTCAGGCAAGGTAAGATTCAAGGACATATAATGTCAAAGAATGGGATATCAACAAATAAAGATAAAGTTAGATACCATGATTCAGTGTTCCAACCAATTAAGGCAATAGTATCAACAACTCGAAGAGCATAATGTGGCACTCAATAATGAATCGCTCTAACTTCAAGAATGTATAACAGAATTAGAAGAGAGAAATGTGACCTTAAAAGATCAGTATGACACCCTATGATAGGCCCACCTAGAGCTTGACTTCAAGATGCAAAATATTGATCAAGAGTCCATAAAGAATATGGAAATCATGTTTCATGGATAGATGGAGTGAAATGCCAAGCTGCAATGCAACATGGAACTCCTCAAAAGACATATGGCAATGGCATTAGAAGAAAATAAGTGTCTTCGGTAGCGAAATCAATACAATCTAGAAGTGGCTATGAAAAGTACACCGGGAGCAACCATCACTCCCTCAAGATTTCAAGTTGTACCATAAAAAACCATCCACATTCTCTTAGAAAAGCATGCCATATTCCTTGAATCATATGACCACTTACAAGATGAGCTCAATCAGTTACAAAGCCAGCGACCATCTATGAGCACACAAGTGACATAAGCCTCTCCATAAGAAGTGCTTGAACCCAAAGAGCTGGTGAAAATTCTAGTGGAAGAAACATTTGAAGATGCATATGAACCTCAACTAGTCCCAAGTGGTCGTGTCATTGAGGAAGGACTAGAGGCATATGAAGCATCCATCCCCGAGTGGCTTAAACAAGCCAAAGAAATTGGACATACTCATGACAATTGAGTAATCATTCAAATACAATAAATTTCAAGCCTAGAAGAATAGATGCTCCAATCAGAATATTTTCAAGTTCTCTCCCATAGGCATTTGATCACAACTTCAAAACTCCAATATATGCCTTATTTCGTGCTTTTGGTAGATTACAATGAAAAAGTAAAGAGAGTGGTAGGACAAGAGCCAACATTCATCACCCTGTTCCAAACAAATGATCTCCTAGAGCAGGCTAAACAGGGAACAATTTTCCAACCCAATTGTAGAGCACATTTGCTAGATACCTATGCCAAAATGATCGGAACTTGGTCCACTACACCACTGCACATCAAATATAATCCATGTTATGCTCAAGTAGCTCACGAATGCCCTTGGCCTCCATTTGTTGTTAAGGTTAGAAAGAGCCTTGGATCCTCTAATTGGGTGAACTACCCATGGTTTGTACGACCTCGGGGGCCTCCCACAGTAGCATACATGGTATCCACTATTTGCCATTGGACCTCCTGATTGAAGAATGTACCTGATTAAGATGTGTATGAAAATTTTTGAGCTCATTACGGTTGTCTTAAAAACATTTCGTAATGTCAAGGCTTCATACATTTCGACACCAAGTTTCAATGAAGGTAATTTTGATTTGGTTTATGGTATGAGCAAAACACCTTTGTTCAACATTATCTATGCTTGGCATGTGTGTATCAAGTACTTGTCTACATGCTTTAAGTAGAATTATGAAGAAATGTTCTCCAAGGGCTTCTTAGAGTAGCATTTGGAGATATTCCTTGCATGGCCCACCCATCTATTACATCTTTTTATGGTGGAACAAGCTCTCCATGCAGAGCAGCTATGTATGCTACATTTCAAGGTTTCATGCCCAATTGATTGGGATCATTTAATGACCAACTTCATGGAGACTTTGACTCAACGAGAATGAACCATCTGCTCACGTCATTCAATATTACACAGAACACCACCCACAACAAGGTTCTGTTAGAGATGATAGGCATGAGAGAGGGGGGGTGTTAGCAATCAAGGAGGCTTAACACACCAAGAAAGCATGAGGTAAGGGTGCTAGAGAACAAAGTCAAAGAGAAGGACAAGGAGGGCCAAAGAGACAAGGAAACCAACGAAGATCTCATGAGTAGGCCAACCATTTTTTCCACATCCAATATACAACAAACAATGATTGTCGTCACTACACTCCATTGTAAATCCCATTTTTGATAGAATACTCTTTCTTCTTCAAGCCAATGATTCCTCAAGCTTGAGGAGTAGTAGAACAATATATGTTTTGATTTTCATAAATGTTTGAGCCCATGTGAGCCTTCAAATGAGCCAAAGAGCCTAATTTTCAACTAGGCTAGACATGTGGTTTGAATAGGGCCAAATCTATTCAAAAACCTATAAAAAGAACTAGATGATTCATTTTTGAGGGAGCTAGTCGGAGATTTGAGCGAACTTGAGCATTGTAAACTTGTTTTGGATGATCAAAGTTTCCATTGTTCTCTCTCCTTGTCTTAACTTGTATATGTGTGTGTGTGTATGTGTGTGTGCATGTTAGTGTGCTTCTCTCTCTCACACACACACTTGTGTATTCACTTGCTCATGGTCTTCATACCACCCTCACATCTCTGTGGATTGAAATTTATGATGTGGATCTCCTCACATTGGTGAGTTGTGCCAACACACATCCTATGGCGTAGTTGGATGCATCCACATGTACATGGAATGGCTTGCTCCAATGCATCCTTGTCCTTTCTAATTCATTTATATCTCTTGCACTAAATATTTTTTCATTTCATGATTTTTGCATTTACCTCTATTTGCATGGTCATCTATTAAAAGCAATGCTACACTATTTTTTGGTTTATTTCTTTCCACCTAAATTGTGCTCACCACATTTTTTGCATCTTATGAAAATGATGGTCTACCTCTATGTCTCAAGTAGGAGCTCTATCACTGCACAATGACTAGATAATCTTTGAAGATGACACAGAGGGGTCTTTTGGTGCCCCTATATGAAATAATGAATGTCTAGTACAATCCATAATGCTTGTGAGGAGAATGTGCTATATGGAGTCTTGTGTAAGTTCTCAATCTATAGAGCAAAAAATTTGCATTTGGCACACGTTATGCTCATTCCACTCTTTCCTAGACATAATATCAATCAATGGGCTAAGTATTTGTTCAAAAAAAAAAAAATGAAAGGTTGTCAATGGGTGGTTGGATCCAACCACCTATTGGCAAAATGTCTAGAACAAAGTTGGAGATATCCTATCAATAGTATTCTTGCTAGTAAACTTCGATCTATCATCATCCAAGCCCTCCTCTTCACCGCAAAAGCATTTTCCCTAGCACAAGAATCCTTGCACAAGCACACCCACAACATTGCCTCGATAAAGAGCATGGGGGCATAAGACACATATTAGAATCTCTAATGAATTTGTCCACCTAGTAAGAGAAAAAGTAGCCATAAGAGGAAGAGTGCTATGAAGAGTAGCAACCTCAACCACAATCAAAATAGCAACTATAATGATGGCTGATACATTTCATACATTCATCGAATTTAGAATACCACTTGGGTGGTCATTTTGAGTAGCCCACCATAGATCCCATAAATGATCAAGAAGAAGATCGAAGAATGCCACCTACCAACGAAGATGTCCAGCAACAAAATGAAGAAAATAACTCTCATGAGGCATTCACCCACCATTCCTAGTATTCCAATGAACCTTCTACCCTCATCTATGAAACTCCCTCAAGCAATTGAGAGTTAAGTGATACCACTCCCTTCCATGACAACTTCTCATATGAACTCCCTTCACATTCATGCCATTACTCTCAAGAACACTTGTCAATCCCTTTCTCACCTATATCATTTCCATGGTGATTCAAGCCGAAACAGATGTTGGGAATGTTTCTAACTTTTTGGGAATTTTTCCTATGAAAAATTAATGGTGGCCCACAATGAAGAATGGGTTGAGATGGATTACCAAGGGAGCTTAAAATTCATCTCCAACCTCATTAACAACACCTATATGAGTAGATTTACCATTTCTAGAGGGATCTCGACAAGTATAGAGCTCAATAGGCATCCCTCTGAAAGACTATTATAGAGCTATAGATGGTTCAAAAGTATCAATATATGGATGTTAAGGGTAAAAATATGGTATATAGTATTCATGGTTTTGTGCTTAATTTACCCTTGGCACATGCTTGAATCTTTGGTTTAAATCCTTGGTTTGAACCCTTGGGGTATTTATTCATATAAGCTCTCAATTGAATGGTTGTGGTCCTTAATCTTGATTTGAGCTAAGATGCAGGAACCTTCGTCTCAAGAGAAGCTTATCTAAGTGCCACCTAGGGGAGAGAAAAATCCTCATTTGACTTAGAAGGAATGTGATTGCCTTTGAAGAACTAGAAGACATAAGAAGGTCAGTGGGAAAGTGTCCACTTGAAGAACACGTTGTTGGAAACTTGGATTAGCCCAAGCACATGCACCTACTTGGCCTAGAGGTATATATATGGGTGGGTTTGGATGGGTGGATACATGCTCTCTCCTCTAGGCAGTGGTCTTACAACTTATTGTAGTTATAATTGTTGAGGAACTACCATTGCAAGCACCAATCTTGTTACCATCAATATTGTTCATCAAGAATGCGTGAAGGCCAATGAGTGACATCCCCAAAAAGCACTTTTTCATCTCATGAAAAGGATGAGAATCTGTGTAACCAATGCAGTTTGTGAGGATTGAACCCTCACCCCACCTAAGGGAGGTGGACAACCAACCACATGAGCTATGTTTCTAGAAAAATGATAGGAGAGATATGCCTACATGTAATGAGACCATAAATCTTGAAGAGAGAAGCATTTATGTTAGATAGAAACAATGCGCAACCATGAAATCTATTTTACCTTTCTTTTTTGAAATATATTGCCTTCTTTTGACAAGTAGAATTAAATGAATTTTTGTATTTCAAATTAGAGTTTTGAAACATATACTCAACTTTATAGATAAGTTTTTAACTTAGAATCATTGTTCAAGACTATCAGATGGACAAGTGACAAGATGTTTTAGATCTACTAGCACAATCCATAATCAACATCTAGTGGTTTGAGATCAATTTTAATGACAATCAGATCATTGTTACCTCGTTCAAGTGTATGAAGACACTTCTCTAGATTCTATGGAGCTAAAACACACACTCTTGAGAAAGACTGGCCCCAAGAACACACAAAAACGGCAAGAGTACACACTTAAAACATGTAAAAACACATCATGAACGATCAAAATGAAGAAGGAGATGGAAGAAAAGATCTCAAGGAGCAAGATGCACGAAAATCACTTGAGTATTCCAAAAAGTCTCTCTTATGACTAGGGTTTTTGTCCTTTATACTCAAATACAAAACCCTTTCACATGGAGAATGGATAAAAATAGCTTAAAAATCGTCCTAAAACTCATTTGAGCATCACAATGAATCCTAAAAACTCCTAACAAATAGATGGCGTTGGAAAATTAATCCTAAGGCTCAAGGACTTCTTACCCTTGATAAGAATTAGGTAGCAATACAAGAAATATAGATGATTAGCTTAAAAATAGGCATAATTGAAATAAATTACCTCTGATTCCTAACTTCTTTTTTGGCTGATGCATCCTTGTTACTTGGCTTCCTCCAAGGGATATTGGATGATGTTCATGGCCCCTTACAGTCTCTAGTCTTTACTTTAAGCCTTTTCTTCTCTTCTTTCTGCTCCTACTCCTTTCATCCACATCCATACCAACACCCTCCCAAACTATTTCTTCCCAATAGGCCTAGTTAGAGCTATTCAACGTTACACTATATTGGTGTGCTCATGAGCTTCTTGGTGCCTATGCAAATGATTTTTAGACAAAAAAATTTAAGTGGTGATTTCATTCCATGCCACGGGTATTAAGAGTAATAGGAGCCATTGTTGAATGTTTAAGGTCCAATTCTATTGCATTCAATTGGCATGTGTGTCCTTGTAGTACTTTTGAGAGTATCTCTGAGTGCTTTACAAAACATATAGTATGGAACGCCTCTTGAAAAATTTGCATATGCTAATTGTCTAGGAATTGGCATCTATTATAATATGCAGTGAGGCACTTTAATGATGGTGTTTGGCCAAAAAAAAAAAACTTGAATCTATAATAGAAGCCAGATAGGTTGATTTTTGGTCCCTTATTTGAATTAATTGTGGTCAAATAGACTCGAAGGGTTTCTAAAATTTTAACAAACATTAGGCATTCTAGATCAGGGATATTCACAACTTCTTTTTACCAAAAAGCTATTATTCTACAAAAATACTTGATAGTGATGGTGTTTGCTTGCAGAATGACCATAGATGGATGTCTAGTGTCAAAATCTCATAAAATGGAAAGTACTGACATGTTTACCTACATAGTGAATCACTAACTCCACTGCATATAATCAGTTACCCAAAGGAAGAAACTAGGCTTATCCAGCACCTATGAACAATTATCATACATCTCCTATGGCGAGGTTGGGTAAGTCTTCCACCTGCATCACTGAAGAGACCCAAAAATTTGGATGTCTTTGAGTTAAGAGAACCTCACAAGGACCCTCTTTATCAAATGTAAAAGGCTTTATGCAAAAATGTAACCACTATATCAATGACCACATGGATATACATAAGCGGTATCCACAGAAGCATACATAGTGTGTATGTGCTCAATATATGCAAGAAAATGACACTGAAAAGATGAATTCAATACCCAAACAGTAGCCAACAACACCTACAAGTGTATGTCAACTTTGTTCTTTAGGCTCAAAAACCTGCATAGACTTGCGGTGGCTTCTCCCACCACAACTAAAACCTTTTAAGAAGCCTCTAGATTAACTAGTGTGGCTGAAAACACAATACAAAAGGTGAACATTTCTTGTCAAAGAAGTACAAAGAACACTCTTGTTGATGTTCTTAGACCTCTCTGGAGAGAACTATGCACAAAAGTACTCCAAAATGGATCCAAATGTCACCCCAAAAATGCTTCAAAAATAGGCTCTTTGAAAGCAAAGAATGAAGCATTGAGGATCAAACCATTTCTGAAGATAATGTAAACCTTACTCTTTCCCCTTCTTCAAGCATCACAAGAGTGTAGCTTAGTGGCAAGAGATTGTCATTGTTTAGTGAGCTTCAGGGGGAATAGTACCAAGATGGGTGACCTCCCAAGAAGTAATGGGAACCTTTGTCTTCCTTGATCATTGAGGTCCTCCCTCGCACATAGGCAACAGTGCCAATGGTGACCTCGGTGACTCGGATGACAAGGTATGCCAAGTTCTATGCCTTGGTCACCACCTTAGTTGGATGCCTTGGGTGGGTGGACGGGTGCTCGAATCGCTCGCACAAAAGGAACAAAACTTTTGCATCCAGATGCTCTGAAACCAGTGAAGTATTTCTATGGTGATCCACCATAGTGTGCTCTTCTTCTCAAGAGCTCCATGGCAATATCATTGGTGTAGAAAACCAAGCTCCAAGCACCACACCCATTACTCCAGATAGAGGTTATAGAATACATTAAAAAACATAGCACATAGGGAGCATGAACACAGAATTCTTAGGTGTTACAAATGTGGTCAAACTTATAGTCTGTGGTTGACCAGACCACTATATGTTTTATTAAAGAACATATAGAAAGGGGATCTTGATACACAGGTTTCTAGTTAGGATGGAGTGTCGAGAGGTACTCAAGAAGGGTTCAAGTAGAAGAATAACAATATCCATGATATTGGATTCTGTTGTTCAAAAGTAAGGTATGTGTCCGTAGAGATTTTTTGATGAGATGGCACATATTGTATGAGTGTCATGACACACCTAGTGCAAGACACCCAAGAGTAACAAGACTTATGTTAAGAGGAAGTTTTACTAGACTAGATCTTATAAGGATGTCTTAAAGTATGTGCTTCAGTGCACTAAGTTCTAGGTCAATAAAGCTAAGAGGTTGATGATTGGAGGAATACTCCACCCATTGGATATTCCCAATGGGAAGTTGAGAAAGTGTCTCCATGGATTTTATAGTAGGATTACCTAAGACACAAAGAGGGCATGACTCGATCTCGACAATTGTGGATAGGTTAACCAAAAAGGCTAATTTTATTTAACGTAGTACCTGAGTTGGCTAGGTTATTTGTTGATAACATATATCGGTTATATGGTCTTCCTTTAAACATTGTTTTGGATTGGGATAGGAAGTTTACTAGCCATTTTTGGAGAATAGTCTTCAAGAGGTTTGATACTAAACTTTGCATGAGTATGGTCGAGCATCCACAAATGGATGGGCAGAGAAAGAGGGTCAATAAAATCCTATAAGATATGCTTTAGGAATATGTGCATGAAAGGAAAATTAATTGTGAAGAGCACTTACGTATAGTAGAGTTTGCATATAATAATGCCAAGCACTCTTACATAGGGAATAGTCTATTTATGCTTATATCGAGGCTTCAACCAAGAGTTCCTTATGTAGTAGGATTGCAACATGAAAAATTCTAGGTTGCAGCGGACATCTTGGAAGAGATGAACACTATGCTTAAGCTTGATGAGGGAACATTAGGAGAGCTCAAGATAGGTCTACAGCCTATGTAGACCCTCAAAGGAGAGAAATCAACTTTGAGGTAGGAGAGGAAGTCTATCTTAGAGTTCCCTCTAGGTGTGAAACCATAAAGATAGGACCTTGTCCAAAGCTATCTCCTAGGTATTGTGGACCATTCCCAATACTTAAGAGAATAGGAAGGATGGCTTACTAGCTCCAACTTCTAGAGAGTAGCCAGATCCATCCAGTATTTCATGTTAGTCAGCTTAAGAAGAGGTTGGGTGAGTCTGACAACCTCATTCTAGATAATGAGGTATTAAAGCCTATTTTTGTTCAATATATTCCACATAAGCACGTGAGAGCATACTACCCATTCAAGAGAAATGGACCAAGAGTCACCTATATAATGACTGCCTAGTGAAATGGAAAGATAGTTCAAAAGATAGGCTACATAGGAGTGGTTTAGAATCCTTCAGAGGAAGTTTCCCAATTTTATGTTGCCTTGTCAAGAGTTTGGGAAACACCACGGAGATATGAACATGTACATCGGATACATGGGGTTTAGTAGGAGTACTACTTCATGAATTCTCTCTTTTCAAGAAGACCTTCAAGACAAAAATGGACTTAAGGGAAAGGAAATGTTTTATGGGAGCATAGGCTAAGGGACTATGGGAATCACCCCTTAGAATAGAGTTTATGTGGGCTCATGCATGAGTGCCATGTGGCACTCATGTGTGAAGCCATTTGGGAGCTCTAAGATTGAGTGAGAGAGAGAGAGAGAGAGAATTAATAGAAGTGTGTGGTTGGGAGGAGCTAATATATATAAGTTCTCCATGCATCTTGCTTCAAAATAGTAGATGGAAAACTCAATCATCTGCTTCAAAGCTCGTGTCCATCCATTTCCAAAATGAAGGGCATGCACATAATTTTTTGTTATGAAGAATTTGGGCCATGAGAATAGATTAAGTTTGTACACAAACTTTCTAAGGATTCCTTTTGGGTTGACTAAATTAACATGAATATTTTTTGTGGCCTCTTTGGTTAAAAGAAACATAGACACTTAGAATAATCACTGGATTGGTTCCTATAATTAGGTCTCCTATATGAATCACTTTTTGCATACAATCCCACTTAACCTTGGAATATTAATAGGAGGGTATGATGTTCTTTAAAACTCTAGAGATAGATTTCCACTTTATAGGCTGATCAAGCTAGAAATCTTATTTGCATTTTTAGCATGAGTGGGTGTGTTAACAATTGAGCATCATTGTTGTACTTATCAACCATCTCACTTATTTGATTCTTACAAATGAAGTGCTTTTGTTGGTTTGTCAGGTTCATTAAAATGATGCTATTCACATTAAAATTCTAGGAGCTAAAATGAAATACATCACTTGATTTTGAAGATACTCTTATACAAGGTTTTATAAAATTGTATATCTTGAGAAATTTTATATGAAAAATGTTTATACAAGTGTTAAATATAATAATTATGTTCTTTTATACTTTATTGATGCACATTACATTTTGACTACAAATATACCATATGTTTGATGATGTAAAAGTTCTCTATATGGTTGTGCATCAAAACATAAATACGTGTTTACCTATTTAGTCACACACATACATGTATACATACATACATACATACATACATACATACATACATACATACATACATACATACATACATACATACATACATACATACATACATACATACATACACGCCTACTTGCATATCTACATACAAACATATATACATATGCACATATACACATTCTCTCTCACTCTCTCTGTGTCTCTCTCCTTTTACATATGTTTATTCACAGATTCATACATATATATACATACATATGTACATAAATACATGCATTCCATTTTTTTATGGTATTAGAGTTCCTAGGTTAGAAGTACCTACTATGAACATATTCAAGTGAATGAGAGAGTCTCAATTTAACTTCTTGTAGTGAAGATGGCACCAATCCTATACAACCTACATTTGAAAGGATTGGAGAAAAGCAATGAAACAAATATGCAACAAGGTAAAGATGGACTTCATTCTTCCCTTTCAAGATTCTTGGGGTTTAAAATTCAAGTAGAGGCTGATTGGTGGAATAAGACGGCCATGTTTGTTGTTCATATGATAAAGTTGAGTGTGGAATATGACATTCTTAGCCATCTCATTGATGTTAAGACCCCCCAAGAAGGCATGGGGGACATTGAAGATTATCTACAAGTCAAGTGGCACCTCAAGACAAGTGGGATTGAGGATGAAACTTACCATTTGCAAGAGTAATCAAGGAGAGGAGGCTTCAAGTTAGATCAAGAGAGTAAATGATCTACATCAACAGCTAGTGCTTGTTGTAGATAATATGTCCAACAATGATCTCTCTACAATCTTCACACATAGATTACAAGATGTATATGAAGGCTTATTTCAAGGTCTCATCATCCAGGTAGAAGTCATCTCTTGATGAGATGAAGTAAATTTTCAGAGCTGAAGATCAAAGGCAAGCTGCCATGAAGTCAATACATGGTGGAGGATAGTCATCAACATTAAATGAAAAGTCATTCTTCTCATCAAGGGCAAGATGGAGATTCAACACATAAAGAGAAAGAGGAAGACATCAGCCCATTCACAACCAAGATCGACAAGATCATGAAGGTACTCAATCTTTCCAAGAAAGAGGATGTCCTTCCTCGAGAGATAGAGGAAGAGGAAAAGATATAAGTAGGTAGAATGTAGAAAATAATCCACTCACTTTGAAGAAGATTCTTTAGTTGTATTGTTGGAAGGCATAGTAGCCCATATACATGATTCGAGAAAGGAACTATGGTGCATTGATAGTGGAGCAAGTTTTCATATGACTTCTCATGCCGAATATTTTTCTAATAATGATGATGTTCATAATGGTACTATCTTTATAGTAGAAAACAACAAAAACTCTATTATAGGGAAAGGTGGCATACCCATTTTATTGGGGAAAAGAGAGCAAAAGACACTTAGTAATGTTCTCTTGGTAGATTTTCTTACCAAGAATCTGCTTCTAGTTAGATCTGTGACTAAGAACGGACTAAAAATAGAGTTTGAATGCCAAGAATGCCTCATCAAAGATCTCAAGGATTTCTACAAAGTGATTGCAGTGGGAAAGAAGCAAGGGAAGCTTTTCAAATTAGAATGAGAAGTTTCTACATTTTCAATAATGGATAGTGTTGAAGTAAATTCAATTATTCCTATAGAGTTATTGCACAAGAGGTACAGACACTTGAATTTCAATAGTATGTGCATGTAGAAGAAAGGCATGGTCGTTGGCACTCCAACCTTACCAAGGATTGGTAAATTTTTTGAGGTATGTTTCCTGGAAAGCATGCTAGGAGTAAGTTCTCAAAGAACAACTCAAGGGCCAATGATATACTCAAACTCTTTCATGCTGATGTATGTGAATTAGTCCACACGCTCTCACTTGGAGGGAATATTTATAACGTCACACTAAAGGTTGATTTTTTGAGATATACTTGGGTTTATTTCATGAGGACCAATGCTAAATTATTTCATACTTTTAAGTAGTTTCATGGTATGGTTGAAAAGATGAAGGGATGAATATTCTCTAATTTGATAATGGAGGAGAATTCTCATCAAATGTTTAACAATTATCTAATTGACAATGGCATTTGATAACTTACTTGCATCGACACTCCACAATAAAATGGACTCGCTAAGAGGAAGACTACGGATTATTTGAACAGCTGACTCTTGATAACATAAATTTTAAGGTACATCATTTAAGATTTGTTGAATGCCTCACATTTCCTTATATTCTAGATAAAAAGAGAAAGAAAATTGATAAGAAGTCAAGGAAATGCATCTTTGTTCCATATAGTGATATGAAAGAAGCTTAAAAAATTCATGATCCATGTAAAAAAGAGATATTCCTATCAAAGGATGTGATTTTATATGAGAATGCAAGCTTCAATTTATCCTTAGATTTAGATTTGGATAAAAGTTCTTCCATAACATTTAAATGTGAACCTCACTCTTCTCAGCATGAGGAAACAATTGAAGAATTGTAGGAAGAAGATGAAGATCACTTAGCAAACCTAATATGGGCGTCAAGGATTAGAACAAAACCTCAAAGTTTTACATATCAATGAAGTAACTCCTCAAATTTTTAGAAAAGTAATGTTGGTTTTCTTAGCTCTATTTTACAACATGAAGAACCATTGAGATATAATGATCCTATTACTAAAAAATAATGGAAAAAATCCATGGATAAGAAGATGGTTTCTCTCCTTTAAAATGGGACATTTGAGTTATGTTCATTGCCTCCCAATAAGATGGCAATTGGATGTAAATGGATCTACAAGCTAAAATTCAACAAGGAAGGGAAGATTGATAGAAAAAAAGTAAGGTTAGTAGCTAAAGGTTGTTCTCAAAAATATTGATTGGATTATGGTGAAACATATGATCTAGTATCAAAGATGAGTTCAATTAAGTTATTACTTTCTTGTGCCTCCATATGTAACTAAAGGATGAAGCAAATGCATGTAAACAATGCTTTGTTCAATGTCCTACTTGAGGAAGAATACTACATGCAAAAATCGAAAGGATATATTATCAAAGGTAAAGAACACACGATATGCAAGTTTCTCACAAGTTTTTATGGTTTGAAGAAAGATCCACGAGCTTGTGTATGCATGGATTGACAAGCATGTTTGTTCTCAAGTCTTTCAAAGAAGAAATGGTGATCATAGATTGTAGTTATACAATAATGGAAAAGATGTTTTTCTTTATGTGGATAATATCATCTTGATAGGAAGCACTGAAAAGCTACTTGACTCAAAAGGTACTTTTAAGAAATTGGTTCGAGTGAAAACCAACTTACAATCACTTTTTGTGGTGATTCTTAAGTTGAATATTTGGAAAAGAATCTAGTCATGCATCAAAAAAGATACAAAGTGGAGATATAATCTTACATCATTGCAATATGAAGGAGAATGTAGTTGACCTCTTCACCAAAGCTCTCTGAAAAGAGCTGTTTATTTAGCATAGGTCATTACTTGGCATGATGGAACTCTGTTAAGGGGAGGATGCCATGGATAAGGGAAGGATCATCATGGATCTTCAAGAAATAAGGGAAGGATCATCCTCATACGCCTTCAAGGGATGGAACATCCTCATATGCCTTCAAGAATCTTTTCATTTTAGTTGTTTGTTCATTTAGATGATGTTGGACTTGAGGGGAGGTGTTAGAATATGTAAGTCCACACCATCTCTTCAAAGAGGTGGAAAATAATGTTTTATTATATGGTAAACATTTTAATAAGGTCCACTATGTTTTTAAAATGATAAATAATGCTTTCCATATTAGCAATGGATGCGGATAATTCCAATTTGAAGTCAATTCTAAGTTGGAAAAGTATTCCTATAATTTTGAAGGCAATTTTGTATGGTCAATGTATCTCTAAAACTTTTTCATTTTTTGAAGGCAATTTTGTATGGTCAATGTATCTCTAAAACTTTTTCATTTTTGTTTTTGGTAAAAAGAAGAATGTTCTACACACTATGAGGAATAAGTTGTCTCACTAGTTCAAATCTAATCTCAAGTTACATAGGTAGAAAGATAGTAGGTAGAGAATTGATACATAAAATAAACAACTAGCATGCCAAATTTGGGAGCTTGTATCTCAAGCTATGTGCACTATCTCAAAATGTTTTCTTCAAAAAGTTTTTCTCATATCATAAAGAATCTCCAATTAGAATACTTTTACCAAAACTCTCATATATGAGAGAGTTACAATTATAGATATTTAAATAGAGGTGTGTGAACACTTTTGCAAACAAATAGACAAAGAGCTGGAGTATAGAGATAGTTTGTGTGAAAAGCTCATTGTCTGGAGTTATGGAATGCATCCTAGGGGCTGAAGTGGAGTGGTTTATTCCACACACTCTTGCTCATTATACATTGGCATTATCTGTATCATTGAGCTCATTTGATAGAGATATAAGCTAGCATCCTGTAGTTTGAGCTTGAGCTAGCTCCTACAATAGGATTTTGTAATAATCTTGTTGAGTTAAGGATTGCTCAATCATTTCCCTTCTCTCTTATCTCGTCCAAATTGTTATTTGAAAGTGTTTTTAAACCCATATCGTTTTTTCAAGGGTCCTCCTAAAGAGGGAATAAAGTGTCCAAGTATTCATATATGTGCTCATACACACCACTTCTAAAATAGACTAAGGAATCCCCCTAGGAGTGATATAGTGAACAAGGCTCTAACACTCATGTATAAAATGAACTCTCAACAAATATGGACTAAGGTCAACCCACAAAAGCGAGTAAGCCAAAAACTTTGCTTGAACCTTTGATCTCCTCACAAGGCCAATCTTTTGTCAAAAGGGTTACAACGTTATCTTATGTGGGCTTATCTTCCAAACTAATCTCTCCAACATAGAGTCTCTCCTTGCAATAATGATAATGCACCTCAATGTTCTTACTTTGAGCATGGAACATTGGGTTCCTCATAACTACAATTGCACTTTAACTATTAGTAAATATGCTGGTGACAAAATTTTGAAAAACACCTGAGTCATCCATAAGGTTTCTAAGCTACACACACTCAATAGTGGTGATGAAATATTCCCTATACTTAGCCTCACAACTAGAAGTGGCCATAGTGGTGATGAGATATTCCCTATACTTAGCCTCACAACTAGAAGTGGCCCAACCAAGATATGCATGAGCTACTACTCAATATATACTCTTTTGTGAATAATTGCTTCATGAATATGTGCACCATAAATGGATTGATTTGGTTTCTCATTCAAAACCTACATAGGTTGAGAATTTTCTTTATTTAGAGATACATTTGATCGTCCTCTAGTGAAAGGAGGCAATCATGTATCATATAGATTGATCTCTCCTTGACACATGAAAATGAAGGCTCCATTATGTTGAGATATCAAGCTTAACATGTGATGATCCAGGATGACACGTGCCAGTTTTTCGTTTCTCTGACATGTATAGTGGTCATGCCAGTATATGTCAGGGATACTTCATTGAGCTTTATTAGATTATCTACCGAGAGTGATGGCACATTTGTTTCTTGCCAGCTCACTCATTCGCGGACATTAGGTTTTTCCTTATGTACTGGTCTTTATATATTGCACTTGTTGTATTCTTGTTTTTTAGGTCATTCTTGTACATTCCTTTTTATGTAATAGAAGAAGAAGAAGAAGATTATTCTTCCTTGCCTCAATCTGTGTGTGTGCTTCTCCTTGAGAGTGAGAGTGTGTGTGTGAGCTCTCTTCCTTATCTCCTTCCTCATGACATGGTATCAGAGCCAGCGTGGCTGTAGAGAGCTCGTGGAGAAGGCGACGGTGAAGACTACGCGGCAAGGCGTGGAGAAAACGCGATTTCACAAATGGCCTCCGTTTGCTACGAAAATCGCCGTTTCGGAGCCATCTCGACCTCCGTTTCGAGCCCGCAAGGTGGGGACCACAGAAAAACCAGGTCAATTTCAGAAACTATAACTTGCGTTGTGTTCGGCAACACTCATATATTCCAGATCCAGAATTTCAAGCGATTACGTGTACTGTTGATACACGAAAACTGTGTTTTTCTGAGATCGAACTGTCACGTCATAGTGCGACAGTGTTCAAGCAGAAGTGCTACTTGTAGTGTGTTGCGGTGTTGTGAATTGTTGCAGAAATGGCAAACGCAGATGGAATGAGTCAGCTTATGAGCGATAAGCTGGACAAGAACAACTTCCATGCTTGGAGATTCAGAATGAAGAATTTCTTGATGGGAAAAGGTTACTGGAAGTACATCGAAGGAGAGAATGAAAATGCTCCGCAGTTACCAAAAAGGAATCGGACTGCAGAGCAGTTAAGAGCATATGAGGAATGGAATCAAGGAGCACGAAAGGTAATGTATTGGCTATATGTTAGCATACAGGATAGCATGATTGGACACATACAGGATGCCAAGACTCCAAATGAGGCTTGGAACGGTTTGGTCACTTTGTACGAGACCAATACAAAGGCACGGAAATTGCAACTCAAGAACAAGCTGCATACATTGGAGAAAAAGAGCATGTCGGTAAGTGACTACACTCTAAAAATCAAAAGCATATGTGAGTCACTTGCATCTATTGGCGTGAATGTAGATGATGATGATAAGGTGGAAGTGTTCCTTCGTGGTTTAGGAGCTGCATATAAGCAGTTCAGAACTTCTATATTGAAGATAAGAATCTTGGTGAGGATTCAAACTCCCAAGGAAAGCCTAGTTCTGAGCAGGTATTCTACTCTGGCAGAGGAAGAGGCAGAGGTAGAGGTTTTGGAAGTGGAAGAGGAAACAATAACCAAGACCAGGGTCAACAACATAATCATGCAGGAGGAAGAGGACAGTTTCGAGGCAGGGGGAGTCAAAGAGGTCGCAGAAATTTCCAAAGAAATGATTCAGGTAATGATAGTAAAGGATGCTGGAATTGTGGTAAACCTGGACATTTTGAACGTGATTGCAGGTTGAAGAATCAAAATAACAGAAGGCAGCAAAACAACTATGCATCCACAAGTGCAGATGATTCTGAGAAGCTGTTTATGGTTCAACATCACATGATGAATACGATGTCTGCTGGTGTTTCAAAATCGAATGATAATGTCTAGTATGTTGATTCAGGTGCTTCAAATCACATGACCAGTCATACAGAATGGTTTAGTAGTTTGCAGAAAATGCCAGTTCCTGGATGTGTTGAAACAGGTGATGATACATCACATCCTATTGAGCATACAAGAAACATAGCATTGTCTATGGAGGACGGAAAGGTAAAACATCTCGCTGATGTGCTGCATGTTCCAAATATAACAAAGAATCTAGTTTCTGTTGGAAAAATGGTTGACCACGGATTACAAGTCAGGTTCAATGCTGATGGATTATATGTAGAAGAGTACAAGCAAGATGGACGATTGGTTGCCAAATGAAACAAAGTGCGTAGGATGTTCACCTTAAATGTGAAGATTCCTGAAATGAATGCAGCCATGTTTGCAAAAGGTGCAGGAGTTATTGCAGATATAGAGATATGGCACAAACAGATTGGACATGCAAACTTGCAAAGGCTGAAATTGATGCAGTCAAAGGAGATTGTCCATGGACTACCAAATTTCAAAGTTGCAAAAATGCAAAAGGTATGTGCAGCATGTCAATTTGGTAAATAGTCAAGAGCATCATTTCCACATGACAAGCATGTTAGTGAGAATGTACTAGAAGTAGTACATACAGATGTTTGGGGTCCAGCAAAGACCACATCTATGGGTGGTTGCAGGTTTTATCTTTCATTGATGACCATACACGCAAAGTATGGGTATATTTCATGAAAGAGAAGAGCGAGGTGTTTACTCATTTCTAGAATTTTAAAGTTATGGTGGGAAAGCAGACAGGGAAGTACATTCAAACATTAAGATCTGATGGAGGAGGTGAATACATGTCAAATGAGTTCAGCAGTTTTCTAAAAAATCATGGAATTCGGCATCAGTTTTCATGCAGGTACACACCACAACAGAATGGTGTTGCTGAACGCAAAAACAGACATATTGCAGAAATAGCAAGAGCCTTAATGGCTGAGAAGAATATGCCTCATTGTTATTGGGCAAAAGCTGTGCATACTGCTGTATATATCATGAACAGAACTTCGACTACTGTTGTACATCAAGTTACACCTGAAGAGAAGTTTACAGGTAAAAAGCCAAACTTATCACATCTGAAAGTTTTTGGTTGTATTGCATATGTACATGTTCCAGATGAGTTAAGGACGAAGCTTGATCCGAAAGTAGAAAAATGTGTCTTCATTGGATATTCCCTTGAGCAAAAGGGGTACAAATGTTATAACCCACTCACACGACAGGTGAAGGTGAGCAGAGATGTGGTATTTGATGAAATGTCAAGGTTCTATGCAGATGCCAAAGAAGGACTGAATCTTGAACCAAATGACAAAGAAAATGCTGAAAAATCTAGTTTAGAATCTCAAGTTTTGAGTGGACCGGATGCATCACCAAGCAATAGTTCCAACTCAAATCCATGGAGTGGAAGAGTGAGTGGAAATTTCAGTCCAGCAAATTCATCAAATACATCCAAGAAAGGTAAAGAAAAGCTTTCTGCTGGTAGTAAAACAAGTGCAGGTTTTGAAGATGTTGATGGAGATTCAAGTGGTTCAAAAAAGAGTATTGATGAGGAACTTGGATTGCCCTCTATGAAGACTCCAGGAGTAAGAAGGGCACATGCAGATGATACAAGAAGAAGTGACCCAGGACCAAGAAGATCTGGGAGGATGCGTAATTCAGTGCAACGATTGACATATGATAGTTACATGGCTCGCCATTGTGCCTACATGACAAAGGTAATACAAGATGCTAAACCTTCTTGTTTTGAAGATGCAATTGGTAATGCAGATTGGGAAAAAGCTATGGATGAGGAGATGGCTGCACTTTACGGAAATGATACATGGAAGCTGGTTCCATTACCACAAGGAAAGAAATCCATAGGCTGCAAATGGGTTTACAAGGTAAAGCATAATGATGATGGTAGCATAAGCAGGTATAAACCACGATTGGTAGCTAAAGGATATGCACAGACATATGGCATTGATTATGAGGAAACATTCAGCCCTGTAGCTAAAATGTCTACTGTTAGGACACTTGTTGCATTAGCTACAACAAAAGGATGGACTTTGCATCAGATGGATGTGAAGAATGCTTTCCTACATGGTGAGTTACAGGAAGAAGTATATATGGACCAGCCACAAGGATATGAAGATTCAAAGCATCCAGAATATGTTTGCAGGTTGCAAAAGGCTTTGTATGGGCTGAAGCAGGCTCCCGCGTGCATGGCATGCAAGGATTGCTGATTACTTAACCAGCATTGGGTTTTCTATGTGTGATGCAGATCACTCACTATATGCAAGGAAGGCTGATGATGGCATCACTATTGTGGCTATTTATGTTGATGACCTGATTGTAGGTGGTGATAATGAAGAAAGCATCAAAGAGGTAAAGAAACTTCTTATGCAGGAATTCGACATGAAAGATCTTGGTGTGTTGCACTATTTCTTGGGCATTGAGTTTATACATACAGAAACAGGTATATGGATGTCACAAAGGCAATATGCCTTGAATATGCTGCAAAAGTATGGTATGGCTGATTGTAAGAAAATTTCTATGCCTTTAGATCAGAATTTAAAATTGGATACTACATCAGGTGAAGCATTGGAAAATGCTACTATGTACAGGAAAATTGTGGGAAGTCTTATATATCTTACAATTACAAGACCTGATTTAAGCTACACTGTTGGACTTGAAAGTCAGTTTATGCAGGTTCCCAAGAAGCCACATTTGGATGCTCTGAGGTGCACTCTACGTTATGTGAGTGCTACTTTGGATTATGCATTGTTTTATGAAGCTGGTGTAGAATTGCAGGTTAATGGATACACCGATGCAGATTGGGCTGGTAGTACTTCAGATAGAAGATCTACTAGTGGTTTTCTTTTCTCACTTGGAGGTGCAGCTATTACATGGAGCAGTAAGAAGCAACCCACTATTGCTTTGTCGAGTACAGAGGCTGAGTATAGAGGTGCTGCAATGGCAACATGTGAGGCATCATGGCTGGAGATGTTACTTGCAGATTTAGGTGTGGAAGTGCAAAAGCATATCACTATCTATTGTGATAATCTTAGCAGCATACAGTTAGCATGGAACCCTGTTTTCCATGCTAGAACAAAGCATATCGAGGTACATTATCACTTCATCAGAGAGAAGGTATTAGTAGGTGATATTGATCTTGTTTATGTGAGAACAGATGAACAGGTTGCTGATATTTTCACCAAAGTACTTGGAGCTGAGAAGTTGAAGAAGTTTCGGAAGATGCTTGGATTACAGGATATGGTGTTGAGCTTGAGGGGGAGTGTTGAGATATCAAACTCAACATGTGATGATCCAGGATGACACGTACAAGTTTTTCATTTCTCTGACATGTATAGTGGTCATGCCAGTATATGTCAGGGATACTTCATTGAGCTTTATTAGATTATCTACCGAGAGTGATGGCACATTTGTTTCTTGCCAGCTCACTCATTCGCGGACAATAGGTTTTTCCTTATGTACTGGTCTTTATATATTGCACTTGTTGTATTCTTGTTTTTTAGGTCATTCTTGTACATTGCTTTTTATGTAATAGAAGAAGAAGAAGAATATTATTCTTCCTTGCCTCAATCTGTGTGTGTGCTTCTCCTTGAGAGTGAGAGTGTGTGTGTGAGCTCTCTTCCTTATCTCCTTCCTCGTGACACATCATATCCCCCAAAAAAATGCATCATTGAAAAAAAGAATCATTTACATTGTCTATGATATAGGTGATAAACTTTGCACTTAGAATTTTACCTAACATGAATATATTTCACATCCTTATCATCCAAAATATATTCACATCCGTATCATCCAATTTTTTGAATTGTTGCTAAGGCACTAATGCATATGCCAGGTAACTAAAAACATGTAGATGAGCAATGAATGACTTTTGTTCAGGCATATCTCCACAAGGAGCTACAGATTGTAATGCTTCTGTTGGACACCTATTAAGTACATATGCAACATACATTATATCCTAATGCCAAAAAATGAGGTAAATCTTGAGATTTGACCATACTCATTGCCATTTCCATGAAAAAACAAATTTTCCTCTCTACAACACAAATCTTTTGTGGTTTTTATGAAGCTAAACACTTTTATTATCACGTGATTAGCCATAAATGCATTGATTCAAGAATAAATGTACTCCCAACCTCAATCAGAATGGAGTGTGCCCATTTATGTTGATAGATTTTCAGCCATGATTAGGAAATATTTGAAGCACATAAATACTTGAGATAATGACTTTAATGGATTGAACCATGCATGCATGGAAAATTTATCAATAAAAGTTTGAGGTAATTACGAGAATATGGTGTTTGCATAGGACCATAAACATCATTGTGAACAAGCTACAATTTTCAATTCAAATCTTGGTATACCATTTTTGGAAAATCAAGAATACTACATCTTACCCAAAATGCACACCTTACAGACATGTTTGGATAGTGCCTCAAGTCTAGGGAAAGAGGAAACCATATTAGCCTTTTGTAGGCATAAGAAACTGCCAAATTTTAGATGATCAAAACATGCATGGAAAAGTTTTGCATCTAAAATGCCTTGCAAATCTTGTAATATACATGCATAATCATCCATAAATTCTCCATGATTTTTAAGCTTATATAGCCCATGGAAAAATGTAAATAATGTTTCACCATAGAAAGATCATGAACTATACACTTACCATCAACAAATTTTACTAGCAACTCAATCTTAGGCAATATTGACATTGATAACATATTCTTCTTGACCCATGGAATGTATAAGGGATTTGATAGTGTGAATGGATTACAACAGTAGCAATAAGGAGAAGAAATTACATTAAGACTGAATACATTTTCTCACACCATTATCAAATTACCAATCGTCTGAGTCCACATCTGACAATACAATGACTATATGTTGATGGCTCATAACCACATTATGTAGTAAATGCCCATTCTTCACTTTTTATTGAGTTTTGAAACTCAATCTTATAAGTAGAAGTGTCCACAACAACCATTATTGCCTCTTTCTTCTTTGCCTATTTAGCAATAAGCTTAGGCTTGTTTTTTATGATATGAGCATTTTCTTTACAACATTTGAAAAATTATGTAACTATGTTTCTTCTTCTCATCTTTTTCTTCCTTCTTCAATTGTGAAACTTTTATAAATTTCGGATTACTAGAGGAAGATCCACCTTTACCCTTGCCCATCTAACTAGCAACAAAAGTCTGATTTTCCCATCAGAAGGAGACATCAGTGGCAAAACCATGGAAGAATGCTTAGGCCCTATCAAGTAGAAAAATGCATGAAGAATCAATATGAAGGGTATTCTGATCCTCATGCTCATGCTGCAGAATTCAGACAATTAATTAGAGCAGAAGAAGTAGAGGATTACAAAGTACAATTTGAAGCATTTGGTCTAACCCTAACTGCACCTGCATTATCTTGGCTCATTCCATTGAGAAAGGAAATGTATCCAGATATTGAATCTTTCCTTGAAGCCTTTATAGGGGAATTCTCCAAAACTGGAATTAAACATAGTACAACTACCCTGATACATAGTTTTAAACAAAAGAAAGATGAAAATGTCAGAGAGGCTGCTAGGAGATTCAAGCAATACATTGATAGATGTCCAAGAGAAGAGGTACCTTCAATGGCAAGACAAGTGTCTTTGTTCATAGAAGGACTGAGAAGTGCACAATTAAGAACCTTGGTGTATTATAGGAGATGTCCTGATCTAGGAGCATGTGTGAAAGAGGCAATAGACTTAGAGGATAACAGAGGACAAGATTTATTAGCATTTGATCAACCAAGAACAAATGAAGATAAAATTCGTCCAGCGGAAGAATTAGCACAAGCCATTGCTAAAGCCCTAGAAGTTAACACCAAGACAAATATGATAAACACCAGAATATCAACCAATAAGAAGTGCTATAATTGTGGGGAGAGTCATTTGGTTCAACAATGTCCTTATCATAAACCACAACATTTGCAAGTTAGGAAAACACTCAAATATTGTACTTTAGAAAGAAAATCGACAAACCATACTAGAGAGGAGTGTTTTTAAAATAAACAACCCATCAAAGAAAGGGAATTTATGAACCAACACAACTTACAAAGAGAATCTGGATTTGTTGAGCAACCAAGACCTGTACTTGGACAACAACCACCATTACCAACAAATGTAGTACCAGTAAAATACACACCAATAGAAGAAGAAAGCATGAGACTTAGATCATCTTACAGAGAGGATTATCATTTGAGTGAAGGATATCAGGAAGATTGGGAAGGATATGAACAGAGAGAACCAGAACTACAAGCCGTGGACTTGGGAAATGGGAGAATTGAAATGGACACAACCACACTCATGTATATAACTAATAATTACATGTCCAATCAGAAACCCCAATTCAAAGGAGGCCAAAAGATAACTTGTTATAGATGCGGGGGGGGGGGGGGGGGGGGGGGGGAAGATTTCATTAGAGACTGTCCACAACCTCCTACACTAAGAATAGAAGGAGCCTATTGTAAGGATTGTGGCAGGGAACACTTAATAAGGGATTGCCCAAGAAAGCCTCAAAAACAACAGAACACATCTAGTAGCATATCATTAAAAACAGTTAACATAATGGAACAAGAAGAATTGAGTGACCATGATCAAGCAACTGTAAATGCTATAGCAAGAGCACAAGCTAAACAACAAGAAATAAAAAAGGAACTACCTATTCATGACTTCAAAGCTGACTCTATAACTTTGTCAAGAGGACATTGGTTTTTAGACAGTGAAGCAGCAGTGGAAAATGTGGAGCTAGAATCTGATGAAGAACTGAATATCCCAGAAGAAGAGAAGATAGCTAAAGAGCTGAAGGAAACTTTCAATATCATTGGTCAGCATATCTTTACAGAAGGAATTTGAGGTCATAAATATACAATGCTATATCACGAATTCTACAAATTTCAAAAACTTACAGCTAATTATAAAAGATGGAAGGTGGTGGGGTTACACAGACTATTGGATGAACCTCTCTTCTTTATAGATTTTGAGAGGGTATCACAAGTTATGTCTAGTTTGTTGGAAGTTGGTAAAGGCAATGATGCATATTTCATATGTTCAGTTAAGGACAAAGAGAACAAAGAGGTACAGATCACCATAAAAGCAGAACATATCAGGGCAGCTCTTCAATTCTATTCCATGGGAACTAAATTAAGTTTTGTCAAAAACAACAAAGCAACCTATGCTGGATATTCAAAGTTTGTGGATTTCAAAGGAAAGGAAAACGAAGAACTTGCCATCAGAATGTTTCTTTAGTATTTGTGTTTTCCAAAGTTGCCAAGATATACAATGCCGCATAAGCCAGTAACATTGATTATGTTCAATAATAAGGACAAGACCAAACCATTTGGAGTAATGGATGTAACTCCCTACATTCATGACCAATTGAAGGAAGCAACAAAGCATTGGGAATAGAAGGAAGTTTATGAATGGAGCACAATTTTTAACAAGAATTATATACCATGTTTTAGGTATGGAGGATCAGCTAAAATTGGCTCCAGAAGCTCAATATTTCAGGAGTTTGATGTCAGGAGTTAAAGGTCCTTCAAAGATGATGTCTATAAGAGAAGCAGAAGTCTAGACAAGCATGAGGGGATCAGAAAGGAAAAGGAAAGGGGTATCAGAAGAAGTAATTCCAGTAAAGAAGAGAAGATTAGATCCAAGGAATGTGGTCTTGGAATAGGAAGAAGTGACGAAAGAGGAATGTGAAGCAGCTCAGAAAGAAGTTCAAGCCTCAAAGGAACCTCATCCACCTCAAACAATTAAGGAACAAATTTATTCATATTTGACTCAAGGAAATAATAAGAGGGCATCTATGAAGCTCAGTACCAGAAAATGTTGGAAGAATATTCTTGTAAAGCAACTGATTGGCTACAAGAAGAGGTGGAACATTATGAAGAACTACATGATCAAATGATGGCTGCAGAAACTGAAGAAGTGTTTGTCAAAAGGGAAGTGGAATTATTGTCTTATTTTAAGGAATTACAAGGTCCTCGAGAAACTAGAACTACAGTTGTGATAAAAAAGAAGGTCCAAAAAAAGGTTGTCCAGAAAAAGAGGTTAACCAAAAAGATTAAGGGCAAGGCAGCTGAACATGCACAGATGGAGGAGTCAGTAAAATTATCATCAGAAGAAAAGAATAAGGAGAAAGCAATTGCAATAGAAGAGCACAGAATGGACAAACCAGGGATAGCTAGTTCCTCACAATTTTCATCAGATTCAAAAAGTGATATGGAGAATTTTCTTCTCAAGAGTTTAAATCTCTCAGTACCCAGCACACCAATAACAACAGTACAAGCTTCTGTAAAAAACAAAACACCAGAAGATTTGAGTCAAAAGTCAGAAGGGATAAAGGCCTGTGAAGAATCAACAAAACAAGTTAGCCCTGGGGAGGAAAAAAGGATATGAAAAGGTAAAGAAGTAATGAGGGAAGAAGAGGATGAAGCAAGGAAAGAATTCAGTTGTGGACTAATAGACACAAGATTTCCAGCTATATGGACAAAACCCTCATAACAACCTCATTATCAACTATATGAGGAAAAACAAGGACTGGAAAGTAAAACGCAATTATATAGTCAGATGCAGAGTCAAGAGGATTGAAGCAAAAAAGAAGAAAAGGTTGTACTATCAGAAAGATTAGAAAGAATAGATTTTAAGGAATATACAGAAGGGAAAACAGAAACACAAATAAATCAGAGTATAGAGGAGGTACCTTTTGATCTAAATCATAATGAAGAGTCCACACATACAGGTAATGAGGAAAAGGAAGAAGAATTAGACCTTATGGACATAGATGAGCAGGAGGTGCAACAAAAGGAGCATCAATTGAATGATCAGATAAAGAACTCAATAGAGAGTGACTCAACCTCAATCTAGGGAAATAAACTCTAGGAAGAGGAAAGACAAGTCATTCAAGAAAAACAACAGGAAATTGAGGAAAAGAAGGCAGAAGAGATGGAAGAAGCGATGAAGAGGAAGAGAATCAGATTTTAGAATATGAGGAAGAGGATGGAGAAAAAAATGGATGTAAAGAGGAAAAGCAGATAGAAGTGAAGCAAATTGAGTTAGAACTGACCTTGAAAGGATACCAAAGGATATCAGATCTTCATGTAAAATCATTATGAGTAACATAGAACAATTCAGACCCTCCAGCAGAAATATGATTATATCAGGGATGGTGGCTGAGTCAGAATTTGTAAAAGGTAGCATGATCATCAAAGAGCAAAAGAAAGAAAAGGAGCAGCTGGAAGATCATATCAGGGTCATCAAGGAAAAGAGTGAAATTTTGTCTCAAAGAATAATTTCATTAAAAGAACAAGAGGTTCAGAGCCAGAATAAAATTCAATTTCTTGAAAACAAATGTACCAAGCAGTTGGAGCATATTAATAAGATGGAAATGGAATTGAAGAAAATAGAAGGAAGATTTAGAACTCTTCAAAGCTCATATCAGATCATGGTCAAAGCCAATGAAGACATAAACAGATTGTTGATGGAGGAAGGCCAAATGAAAGAAGAGAGTAAGATTGTACAAATAACACAGGATGAGAGGGAGGAGTTGAATAAAGAAATTCTAAGGTTACAAGCAAAATTGAAGGAAGTCAAGGAAATGGAGAAGCAAGCTAGTGTGCATGCTGCTAGTGCAATGAGAGGATACAACAATTTACATTTGGATATAGCAAAAGAAAGGAGTGAATGGCATTTGGATATAGCAAAAGAAAGAAGTGAATGGAAATCAGAGAAAGAGTTACTGATATCTCAGAATCAAGGATTAATGTTGATGGTGGAAAAGTTACAAAAAAACTTGGAAGACTCACAAAAACAGGTTGAAGAACAGGTAGTGACCACACAAGCAGAGGAACACGAAGGAGGAGAAGATAACAAAATTCAAAATTTTGATGAACAAGAAGACAAAGCTGTTAAAGAATATTCAAATGAATTTTTTCAAAGCCTTTTAATAGATAGGGAATCAAGAATGGAATTCATAAGGAAAATGCATAATGAGTATGAAGAACAGATTGTAAATTTTGCTCTCAATAAAGGAGTAAACCCAGATCAACATCATTGGGCAATTGATGGGTTAGGAATACCTTTCTTTAAAAATTATCAAATTGCAAGGGTAGGACTACCACCAAACAGATATTTGGAATATAAAGAAGATATTAATGTCACTAAGGAGTTGTTTGAAAAAGCTAATCCTAAATGGAGGAACAGATGGTTGGATGCCAACAAGGAATGTAGGAAGATCTGGAAAGAGGCACCTTTGCAGCTAAAGATAAATCCAGCCTATTGTCCAATAGCAAGAAGAAGGGAATGGTTAGTGTTTTGGGAAAGACGAAATGCAAGACAGATTCCAGCAAAATGGCTGAATTTTCCAAAAATAGTAGGACCAAAAGCAGGAACATGGCCAAGCAAGAAGTATATGATTGATACAACAGAATCTGTTATATCCACATACAAAGATGTAAATGATCCAGCTTGTATTTTATTAGTAAGAGTGATGCGACTTGTGGTAGCATGTATAGAAAGCTTCACAGACACAGAAGTGAGAACTCTCAATTATATTAGATTCAACTCACCTACATATGCTTTACTCTTTGACTTAAGTGAAACACCAGACATAATTTGTTTAATGGCATATTACAGAAGAATAGTATTTTTGGGAAGCCATTATCTTCAAATCTTTGAGGATGCTTTTGAATATGGATTTTTTGAAAGAGAATTAGAAATTTTTGGGAATTTATCAGTAGTCACTAAATCAAGACTCACTACATATGAAGCTGCTTTTACAGAATACTTGAAGAAGGATGTGATAGACAGACCAGAGGCAGCAGTACAATGGAGGAAAGCTTTGTTTGAAATGGTGAACAATTTGAACATTACAGAAAGAAAGAGCCATGACTTGTTATCTCAGGTTTATCAAAGAAAGAAGAAATAAAGGAATCTCTCACTATTTGTCTGTAAGAATATTTTTTGTCAGAATCCAAAAAGTCTAGGAGGGGGAGAATGTTAGAGGAAGCATTTTCTTGAAGGAAAACTATTTGAAAAATTTCAAAACTTTGTAGAAATATTTATATAAATGATGTAAAAATTGAGTAAGAGTCTTCCTCATATGAAATAGGATCATACGTATTTTTTCTAGAATTTTTGGAAGCTCTTAGATAGCATATTTTTAGAATAGAAAGAGAAAAAGACCAAAATTCATGTGTGAAAAGGGACACTTGAAAAAGTATAAAAGATAATTTCTTTTATTTTGAAGAGGTTGGTTGTATTATTTTGATGCTATCCAAAGTAATGTGAGAGATTTCCTGCAGAAAATCGTGTTTTCTCCTTTCATGATCTTTCTTTTGATTTGTTGAGTCTTATCATTGTGTAATCCATGGAATTTGTAAGCTTCCGTTGTGTATTTCTGAGTGAGATGAATGAAGATGGATGATTCTCAATGTATTGAGTAAGAAAGTGCAGAAGAACAAAGCTGGAATTGGAAATTCTTAGTTTTTACAGAATCACGATTGTCTCGTCTATGTGATACAGGTACTGTTTTTGAAATTTGACTTCATATTTCTATTCTACTGTGGAAATGGCACACTTAAAGCACAAAGATCATTGAAAATGCTGTTGTAGAACTCAAGATGATCAAAACCCTAGATATTTCCCTCCTTCATAAATTTCTCATAAAAACGGTCATCTCAACTCTTATTCTTGGATTCCATTAACTAGAAGGGGTTGTGGTCTTTGCATACTTCCCAGATTGACAATTTATAGTTGATCCTTTGTGCTATAATGATTGGAGAGGACAACTCCAAAGGGTAACAACAAACAACTTTGTAGAAAGTGAAAGGTAGGTTCATGTAAGGGCCTCTATACAGTCTTCAAGTGGTTGATTCTTGAACCAAGGCCTCACAAAAAATATCAAGGCAATTCCAAAAACCTTAAACACACTCGTTGCCATTATGAAAAGATTCATTCATTGGCAAAGAGTCTAAGAACCATAGAGCTACTCTTTCTTCTATGGAAACTTGATACATCTAGCTCTTTCATTCTTTCATTCATCGACTAGCTCTATAAACAATGATCACAAAAAGAGGAAGGATAAGAGAAAACCTTGCAAAATATTGGAATTTCTATTGTATTGAAAAAGCATCAAACTATATTGATCCCGCTTCTTTTTTGCACCATAACAATGGTTTTTATTCACAAATCTATATCAGTAATGGTTGGAGTAAATGATTCTGTTCCAACTTTATCATATGCTTTATTGAGGTCAAAATTTAACATTAGAAAACCTCACTAAAACTCTTTTGCATACCTTGTCATTTTCTCACATGTCAATGATGGCTTATATAATACTAAATTTTTCCTTCCAAGGCTTATAGAGCACTTCACTCCTAATGGAATTCCATAGAGTGGAAAAGCAATCGAGTGCTTCACCTACAAAATCTTTCTTTTATTTCACTTAATAAGGCAAGAAAAGGATCGTACTGATTGCCTCGCTTGGACCAAGGGAGAGCATTGCAAACTTTTCTACCTTTAGCATTGGTCATATATGGAGAACCTACCATATGAGGATGGCCTTCGTGTTCTCAATAAGTGGATGTCACAAGTCCTTGAACTTGAACTTCCATCTAATTTAGGCCCAATTCAAGTGCTACTTCTTATTTAAAGAGTGATCAAATTCTTGATTTCCTTTATTTATCGGAATATCATCCATTTCTTTTCATTGTGCCACTTTAGACCCTACAAGTGGGAGTGATCTTTACTGAGCAGGAGGCTAGTCTTCAAGTCATCCCAAGCATTGGTTCTATGCATTAACAAATAATCATCTTCAAATTCAACTTTAGGATTCCGATAAAATTCCTCAAACTTAATCCAATGCCTTATATCTTGGTTTTAGAAGTGTTTCCATATAAATTTTTTTTCCAGATCCTCTTGGCTCTATGGAGATTCTCATCCTCCACTCTCATGATACAAGTAATTAGGAACCAAATAGAATCATGCGATCTAATACCGATAACCCACTTGCAATCACTAATGCATCATTGCCATATATAAATTTAATACAAAATTGTGGCATAGCACTGCCATACATATGCATAGAGGAATCAAAACATCTACATCTGCAATCCTGCAACAAAGCATATGCATGAAATGAGACAAATTGACATGATATTTATAAATAAGAACTAAAAATACAAAATCAAGTTCATAAGCTCACCTCATCATAGATGCTCCCATGAAATGACTGCACCGCATCCCTCCAAGTCCTCCAACAATGCAACCAATCCATGATGATATCCATAAGCCTCTTTGCCTTGTGTCGAAGGACGACCCACTGCCAACTCCTACAACACATATGCAAAACATTAGATGAGCATACATGACATGCTCAACATTCAATAATGAAAATGAGACTTATAAGCTCATGATGCATGGTGTCCTATCCGCCACTACCCAAATGTGATGGTCTGATGGTATCTAGCTGTGTGGCCACCACATCTCGCTGCTGGCAATATCGATGAGGATTGTGTTGTTGCTCATCACGAATCATATCCCACTCTTCTACATCTAACCACACATGCTTTGGTAAGCCTGCTGTTGGCATACAAAGCAACAGAGGAGTCATGCACAATACGGCAACAAGGCCAAATCATTTTTTTCCCATGGATTATTTACAACTCAAGTGATTTTAATCACTACACAAACATTGTAAATCCCGTTTTTGGTAGAATAGACTCCATTTTGTGCAAGCCGAGGAGTCCTCGAGCTTGAGGAGTATTAGAACTAGCGACATATCAATTTTCATAATTTTTAGACTCTGTTTGAGCCCTCAAATAGACTCTAGAACCTAATTTTTAACTAGGCCGGACACTAGGTCTGGACAAGACCAAAGCTAGTTAGAAAACTATAAAAAGAGCTAGAGAGCTCATTTTTGGGGTTAGATTGTTGGTGAATTGAGCTTATGTAAGAGACCTATTGATTAATGAAAAGAACTCCATTGTTCCTCTCCTTGTTCTTGCCTTGTGTGCGCGTGTGTGTGTATGTGTGTGCTTGTGTGCTTCTCACTCACGCACTTGTGCCTTCACTTGCTCATAGTCTTCATACTAGTCCTCACGTCTCCACGGATTGACAATTATGAGGTGAATCTTCTCACGTTGGTACTCACCATTGTGCTAGAGTGACACCAAATTTGGCGCCGTTGCCGGGGAGAGAGCTTCGAGGACGAGCGTGTGATGGTAAGACGTCGAGTTGAGACATTGGAGTTATAGGTAATATCCTTCTTTCTCTTAATTTTTCTTCATTTTTTCCTTACTTTCGCATCACCATCATCACCATCATCATCTCCACCATCTCCCACCTCCATCTCCATCTCCACAAAAAATTTTAGTTTTTTGGTCATATTACACCCCCCACCTCATTTCCCTCATTTCATTGTGAGAGAGAGCGAGAGAGAGCTTGCATGCTATCTGTTTTTGGTGTGTTTTTGAGCTTTTGTTGTAGGAACTTGCTGTACCACCTCCTCCAGCAGTGTGCGCAGGTACGACAGACTCTGCACAGGTCCCGGGACGACGACCTCTGTCTGTCGCGACAGACAGAAAAACTTAAAATTTTGTGAATGCATGTTGGGCATGGTAACCTACACCATTAGGGCACTCTAAATCACTAAAAGTTTCTCAAAAATTTGCGTTTTTTCAGTCTATCGCGACAGACACCGTCTATCGCGACAGACACTGTCTATCGCGACAGACACTGTCTATCGCGACAGACAGAAATCCACGATAGACCCCGTCTATCGCGACAGACACCGTCTATCGCGACAGACACCGTCTATCGCGACAGACCAAAATTCCACGACAGACAGCGTCTATCGCGACAGACATCGTCTATCGCGACAGACAGAATTCCGCAACAGACTAGTCTATCGCGACAGACTAGTCTATCGCGACAGACACCGTCTATCGCGACAGACCAAATCACGACAGACGACAGACAGCGTCTATCGCGACAGACACCGTCTATCGCGACAGACACTGTCTATCGCGACAGACACCATCTATCACGACAGACAGAAATCCACGATAGACCCCGTCTATCGCGACAGAAAGAATTCCACGACAGACCGCGTCTATCGCGACAGACACCGTCTATCGCGACAGACACTGTCTATCGCGACAGACACCATCTATCGCGACAGACAGAAATCCACGATAGACCCCGTCTATCGCGACAGATCAAAATTCGACGACAGACAGCGTCTATCGCGACAGACACCGTCTATCGCGACAGACCAAACCACGACAGACGACAGACACCGTCTATCGCGACAGACCAGTCTATCGCGACAGACACTGTCTATCGCGACAGACCAGTCTATCGCGACAGACACCGTCTATCGCGACAGACCAAACCACGACAGACGACAGACACCGTCTATCGCGACAGACCAAAATTCCACGATAGACAGCGTCTATCGCGACAGACACCGTCTATCGCGACAGACAGCCCCCACGATAGTTTGTGTCTATCGCGACAGACACCGTCTATCGCGACAGACAGACATTTTCGGCAAAAATTAAGGGGTAAATTTTTGGAAATTTAGGCTAAATAATGGGCATATTTGCACTCTCAAATACTCATACACTTACAAAGGCCTTAGAAAAACGCATTAAAACCCCTGAAAGGTTCTGTTTGTCTAGTTAACCCCCTAAACCCTGAACGGTCATAACTTTTTCATACGAAATCCATTTTTTGAGCTCTAGGGCTTGTCGGAAAGCTCGTGGCATATACTACACGCCCTCAACTGTTTTTTATAAGAATAATGCGTTGATTTTTAGATAGGATATTTGGAAGTTGACACACTGAGGGGTAGGAGCACCAAGGGAGCTCTAGAGGAAATTTCTAGCAATACAAAAGGGGGAACAAGGGTCATTAAAAAAGTGTCTGAAATAAATTGTCTGTCAATTGAAAGGTCAACTTGGAGCTAATCTTGGGATTGATGCAGGTCTATTGAGAAGCAATTGAGAGCGTCCAAGCAAGGGTTTTGCGCAAGCTTGAGAATCAACTTCTCGAGCACTAAAGAGCAAGGTTCAACAAGAAAGGTCGGAATACTCTCAACTCCTCTTCGTCAATTCCTAGCTTAGGCTAAGAACGATTAGAAGTAGGAGTAAGTCAGGGCGACGATAGGCAACTATCAAGTTGAAGCATACCTAAACTTTCAAGCTCAAGCTAAGGGCATAATCCTTGTACTGTCGAGAATTTTAAAGGGAAAGAACTTAACGTGGAACGATCAACTGTAAGTGCGAAACAACATTCAAATATTCCTGACGACGTGATATCAGACAAGACCTTAAACACGATAAAATAACTAAAAAGAACCAAGCGACTAATATAAAGTAACCAGCAACGAGGTTGTACTCTGGGCAAAGAATTGGGCTACTTAGATAGGCATATGAACCTTAGATCAGGACGACATCTAGTAAGGGAGAGACAAAGCCTTAGATCTTCAGAGGCTAGTGTTAACCACACTGCTAGGTCTTGGGCCCAGCAGTTGAGCCACCACTCGTACTATCCTAGCTCTGAGACCAGTGAGTCAGAGATGTCTCAAGGCATGGACAGGCCTACGGGAAGTTCAGGTGTGCCTTACTTGTACAAGGTAGAAGGCCCATACAAAACACAGCTGGAATACCTTAGGACCAACCGATTAGGTGCCAGCATCTATGAGGACGGCCTAGGAAGATCCGTGGTCCAGATGAAAAACCCAGACCAATCCATAGGACTAGAGCACCCAGCTGTCAAGTTTGAAAACGGTGCATACCTGGACAAAGAAGGAACCATATACGTAGTCACCAGTCACCCAGATAGGACAGATGAATTTGGAAATGTAATCTCAGAAGCGGACTTAGGTGACTTGGAACAAGGAAACATGGGAGTAGAACCTAGAACACCCCGAGGCAAATCTGTTCTCACTAGGATTATCACACCTGATTGGGTTTCCCAAGACAACAAGTGCATAGATTTGCTTCTCAATCGAGAAACTGACGAAGCCTTTTGGAGGTATAAACCTGATCAACCAACTAATATAGGAACAATCATGATCTATGAGTTTAAGGATCCTGATAGCCCAGGCAGAGTGACCTACTTAGATCACACTTCGAAGAGGATCTTTGTGGTGACACAAAATGATAGGCATGCTTACACTTGGAAGGGTGAATTCATTTTCCCCCAACCAAGATCGAATGTATCCTATGGTCACCCTGGAGTTGGAACATCCCAAGCTCATGGAACTCAAAGAGACAGAAGTAGAGATAGACCAGAAGTAAGCTTTGCCAACCCAGTGGGCAGAGAGAGAACGAGGACGGAAACAAATAGAGTCAAACCTGAGATACTTAGAGCTCACAGGAATCAAAGAAACGCGGATGAGTTCCCTCTACCACGACCTAGAGAGCACACAAGAACCTTGAGACCGACTCAGCTAGTCAAGTCCATGAAGAACTACTTCGATGGCACTGGAGATCCATACGATCATGTGGCTGAGTTTAGGCAAGTCCTGAGAGCTGAACAAGTGGAGGATCTATTCACACAGTACAATGCCTTTGGTCTGACCCTTAGGAACACTGCCCTGACATGGTTTCAGCCACTAAATGAGAGGCAGTTCAGGAGCATAGACCAACTCCTAGAGGCTTTCATTATTGAATTCTCTAAGAGTGGCATAAGGCATAATACCTCCTCGCTGATTCACAGTTTCAAGCAAAACCCTCAAGAAACCGTGAGACTTGCAGGAAGAAGATTTAGGCAATACTTAGAAAGGTGCCCTGTTTCGGAGCTACCCACACCAGCCAAACAAGTGGCTTTATTCCTGGATGGATTGCTAAGTACTAAATTGAGATCTTATGTGTACTTGAAGGACCCTAGGACCATAGAAGAGTGTGTACGCATGTGTATTGACATTAAAGACAACCTAGGGGAGGAGTTAGAGCTTTCCAAAATCTACAAAGATTCAGATAGTGCATCTAGTCACTCTTCCACGCAATCCACATCAATTGAGGAACTCGCAGAGAAAGTGGCCCAAAAACTAGGCGTCTCTAGCAAACAAATTCCGAGGTTTACCCCAGCGAAGAGGTGCTATACATGCGGTGGTGACCATATGGCAAACGTGTGTCCCATTATGGCTCAACCCCAGGTCAATCCAAATAGCCAATATTGCACCATAGAACGAAGGTACACCAATCATACCGCACAAGATTGCCCATACAACAAGCAGGCAGTTAGGCAACCCTACCCTCAGCCATACCCACAGCAAGGAAGATACCATAACCCGTACCCTCCACAACCATATGGCAGGCCACAACAACCGTATCAGCAACCCTACCCAAACCAACAAAGGCCTCAGCCAGTGTTAGCTCAACAACCCCCTGCCCCAGCTAATGTGATTCCGGTAAAGTATGCTGTTGCAGAAGAAAACCTGAATAGAGCTATAGTCCCTGTAACACCCTTGCTTTCTGAAAGTGACCCGAGTGACCATAGCTTTGATTCTACACATGTTGATAGTCCCCAGGCGTACTACATGCAGTCTCCAGAACATGGTGAGTCCTATTACAGTGAAGAGCCAAATGAACCTAGTTGGGAGTCAGATTGTACAAACGTCATGTATGCAAACCCCAACCCTAGGCCTCAACCTAGGCAGGTAAGACCTCCCTTCCCAAGAGGACCGTGCTACAGATGCCAAGGAGATCACCTCATTCGTGATTGCCCCTTACCTCCATCTACACAAAACCAGTCAGTGACGATCCAAGGCTTTTGCCAAGATTGTGGAAAAGAGCATCTCTTACGAGATTGCCCAAAGAACCCCAATAATATGCCAAAAATCACGCGTATCAATGTTATTGAGTTAGTGGTAGATTCCAGCGGAAGTGTTACTTCCACTGCACCCGTACAGGTAGTCATGAGAGCTCAAGCAGTGCAGCAAAACCAAGGGGTAGGCAAGGAAAAGAGCCCAGACGCTAGCGATACTGAGAGCCAAAATAAAAAGAGAACAAGAGCTTGGAGAGATAGCCGCGAACGCATGAAAAGGCAATGGGCAAAGAAGATGAGTGAACTTGAGGAAAGTCTACGAGAAACCAAGGCTAAAATCATAGAGATCACATCTCAGCCGCACTCTCACACATTCCCACCGCTACCAATCCCATCACCCTCCATCCCTCCACCCTCTAACACACCCCACGTAACACACCCACCACCCCAAGCAGGATCAGTATTAGCTGATCCCACTCCTGAAGACATAGACATGATGCTTAAAGCATATCAGGCCAGAATCCAAGAAGGGCCAAACGTCAAGGATCATGACAAGTGCTATCCTAGAGCTGACCTAGAGATAGAAAGAACCAAGCTGTGCGCGAAAATGGTCGCATTGGCTCAGACTATGTTTGAAGACAGTCGCCTTTTCAATTACTCGGGCTCAGCCAAGACGCAATTACACTTGGATGGATTCCTAGAGAAGTTAGAGGGAATAATTGCAAGATCTTCCAAGGAAGAAAAAAATCAAGAAAAAGATAAAGCAAGCAAAAACATGAACCATCCCCCATCGGAAGTTTATGTGGCCAATTCCACTAAACCAGACAACTTCCCCTCCTTAGAAAGAATAGAGAGGCTAATGGCACAATCAGAAAAGGAACCTGCCCCTCAAAGAAAGGAAAGGGCAAGAGAACGGATAAGCAAGCCTCTTCAGGAAGCCCATGTGCCTCCTCAAGAAGCTTATCTTTCCCCCCAAAAGGCACATGAGCCTCCCTCGAAAGCTTGAGTACCTCCACAGGTTGCCTACATTCCTTCTCAGGGAGCGTATGAGCCTGTTCGGAAAAGTAATAGAATAAGTAACCCTCCCCAGGAAGCTTGTGCTCCAGCCATCTATGAGAACGAGGAGAGAGCCAACGATAGAATAAGCCCTCCTTCCCAGGTTGCTTATGCGCCTAATTCTACGGAGCCAGACACTTCTTCTTCTATGAATCGGTTTGCACCAGACTTCCTACGAGAGATTCAAGAAGACAAATGGGATAACGAAAGTGAAGTCGCCCCTCCCTTTGAACTTGTGGATGATGCACACGACCAATTCCCACAAGACATCCCATCTATTTACGGGGAACATGAGAGTACTCAATCTCACGAGACATTGGACTTTGAATCTAATTCCATACAAGAGTTACCCCACTTCACAGGACCATGGGAAGCAAAGTCCACCTGTATGAGAGCACCTACAGTCATGGTAAGAAACAAAGATTCAGTCATACCTAGGAACACAGAGGTAGTGAAGAACACTAACGTGCAGTGTAATCTCAAGTTAGAAGAGCTACTCAAGGTTAGACCTGAATTATGGAAACATGTAGCCAAACAAGTACCAGAGATAGCAAAACCTCGTTCCCAGGTAGGATCCCATAGGACAGTGCCAGAAATTCCCTTGGATAAGATAGGAGATATGTGTGAAGGTGAAGAAGGGAACACCTATCTTCCCATCACCTACCAGGAGTACACCACCAAGGCAATTTTGGACTCAGGTGCAGGAGTTGCAATTGCCACTACTTCCCTATGGAAGCGTTGGGGCAAGCCGGCACTCAGGCCAACGAGAATGAAATTGCAGATGGCCGATGGTCACATAGAGAGACCCCTAGGATTGCTAGAAGGAATAACTCTCACCACTTGTGGTGTCGAGTTTGAGCATACATTTGCCATATGTGACTTCAGCAAAAATCATGCCTATGAGATGATTTTGGGAAGACCATTTATGCGACAGTTGCAAGTGGTACAGGATTGGGGAACCAACTCCTTGTATTTGCAACACTTAGGTGTTACGACCAAAGTCAATCTCAAGGATTATTCTCATAGAGATGTTCCTCCTATCCAATGGAATCCCATCCATAGAGCCAAAGATGATACAGAATCGGTGCATTCCATAGGGTCTGGATCCTCATGGATGCATGAAGACACTCACTTATGGATGTGCAAGGTAGCAGTAGAAGAAGAGAAGAGAGAGAAAGCCAGAGAGGTAGGTGCAAAAGAAACACATAGATCAATTCAAGACCCAGCCTATGCACCTGTAGTTTTTCCTGATGAGGAATTTGAACCCCATGGCTGGGCAGAAATTTTAGCAACAATGGACGTAGCCATCAATGAAGAACAATGGACACTTCACTGTGATGAGGATGGCTATGACATTTCAGTCTTCTCCATAGAGCCAATCATGGGAGAGGCAGTTCTAGAAGAATGCGAACCTAGCCCTGATGCTTTTGAGGATGCAAGTGACTCCGATCTAGAGTCAATCATTATGGACCCACCATTTGCATCAGATGAAGAATACTTCCATGAAGTAGAATTTCAACCCCAGAGGCATGGAGAGCTTACAAACGATGTAAGATTAGCGACACATGTAACCCCGAAGGAAGAAGGGAAGAAACGAAAGAAGAGAGAAGTCTCACCAGAAGAGGAAGAATCTTTGTTTGAGGTCCCAGAAAATTTTAAGAAATATGAGATAGACGACAGGAGAGTCATGATAAGAATGCCTAAACGAGAGGCACAAGTAGGAGAGGCCTATGATAACAAAGAAACCACCAAGAAAATAGTAGTGGCCCTAGAAGAAGGAGAGGAGAGATGCACGTACATAGGCCATGACCTAACAGAGGAAGAAGAGCATGCGTTAATTGCCTTGCTAAGAGAATACAGAGATGTATTCGCTTGGAGTTACAAGGACTTGAAAGGTGTTGACCCTGACATATGCTCACACACTATCCCCATGACTTCAGACGCTAAACCCTCTAAGCAAAAGCCCTACACATATAACGATAATTACGCTGCTAAGATCAAAGAAGAGATAGATAGACTGGTTGAAGCTGGATTTATCTATGAAATTGAGCACACTGAATGGGTATCCCCCATCGTAGTGGTGCCCAAGAAGAATGGCAAGCTGCGTGTGTGCATTAACTCGAAAAAGGTTAATGCAGCCACAATTCGAGATAACTATCCGCTTCCCATCACAGAACATCTCTTAGAAAGAGTGGCAGGCAAGGAAGTGTACAACTTCCTTGATGGATTTTCGGGCTACAATCAAGTAGCCATAGCTCCAGAGGATCAGCATAAGACAGCCTTTGCCACAGAATGGGGCATTTTTGCTTTTAGAGTAATGCCATTTGGGCTTACCAATGCACCAGCTACCTCCCAGAGGCTGATGTGCCATGTGTTTAAAGAGTTCCTGAGGAAAAACTTAGAAGTCTATGTTGATGATCTTTGTGCTCATTCCAACATTAGACAAACCCATATTCCTGAACTCAGACAAATCTTTGACAAATGTAGAGAATATCAAGTCTGCCTGAACCCAGAAAAGTGTGTTTTCATGGTCAGGCAAGGCAAGATTCTAGGACACATAGTGTCAAAGAATGGCATATCTACTGACAAAGAAAAAGTGAGAGCCATAGCAGAGCTTCCTAGGCCAAAGAATGTCAAGGAAGTACAAGCTTTCATGGGGCACTGTGGTTATTACCGACGATTTATACACATGTATGCTGTCATTGCAAAGCCCATGTACGGACTTTTGACATGTATGCTGTCATTGCAAAGCCCATGTACGGACTTCTGACATCCGGGCCTAATCATCCAGTGGTAAACACACGAAATAGAGAGGTTGTAAAAGCCCAAAAGTACCACATCATGGCAGGAAGCATGTACAAGCACACAGATCAAGGGATCTTGGCTTGTTGCGTAGAAGAGGATGAGTACGCTAAATGGTTGCAATTAGCACATGTAGGTGCGTTAGAGCAACACCATTCAAAGCAACGAACTTTACAGACTCTAAAGAGATTCGGAGTGCATTGGCCAACTATGGAAGCGGATGTCCAAAAGTTGTGCAAGGAATGCCCAATCTGTTGCACTAAACCACCAGTGGAACACGCCACTCTTTATCAAGTATCCATTGTGCCAGATTGGAGCGAACCTCTAGTATCCTTCCTGAGGACAAACACATTCCCTCCAGACATGACTCTGGCTAGGAAAAGGAGTTTAGAACAAGAAGCCCTGGACTACTCACTCATTGGTGATAATCTATATAAGCGTGGTAAAGATGGTTACCTGAGGCTATGTGTCCATGAAAGTGAATATCTTAAGATCTTGGAAACTGCTCACCAAGGTGTAGCAGGCGGACACTTTGGACCGGATCGGGTGATCAAGGCAATATTATTTGCAGGCTTCTGGTGGCCTACCCTTCACATGGATGCACATACCTATGTGAAACGGTGTGATGTCTGTCAGAGGACTCAGTATCCTATACGCAAAGATGAGATGCCACTGAAACCTATGATGGGTGGACGTGCGTTCTCTAAGTGGGGAATATACTTCGTAGGTCCTATTAATCCCCCAGCTAAGGGTTCTCATGCGGAATACATCATTGTTGCAATAGATTATCTCACCAAGTGGGTGGAGGTAAAAGCTACGACAAAGAACGATGCTCAAACCACTGCTAAATTCTTGTTTGAGAATGTATTCACGAGATATGGGCTACCTATAGAGCTTGTAAGTGATAGAGGCACTCATTTCTTGAACGAAGTGATTGAAAATCTACTCCAAGAATTCTTGGTAATATACAAGAAGTCTGCCCCCTATCATCCTCAAGCTAATGGACAAGCTGAGAGCACTAATAAGATCTTATGCAATGTACTGACAAAATTAGTGAACACAAAACGCTCTGATTGGGACAAACAGCTACACCATGCTGTTTGGGCATACCGAGTTGCCTACAAAACGGTACTCCAAGCCACCCCCTTTCAGATGGTATTCGGCCAAAACGCTGTGCTACCCTTGGACTTCCTGATTCCTACGTTGAAAGTAGCACAAGAGCACGAATGGACAGGTCATGAGCTCTCCTCTAGGATCTTTGACCTTGAACGATTAGGGGAAACAAGACTGAGAGCCGCTGTAGGAATATATGCAGCCAAGAAGAGACAGAAGGCATATTTCGATGCCCATGTGAAGGATAAGGGCTTGAAAGCAGGAGATCTAGTTTTAGTCTATACACTGAAACAACACGCAAGGAAGCTAGAAAAGAGAGGCTACGGACCTATGATTATCAATAGGATCTCCACGAGTGGAGCAGTACAATTAGCCACGTTAGAGGGTGATATTCTCCCAAACTATATTAGCGGTTGCAGAGTCAAGTTGTATCAGGAACCCCTCACGGAGGAAATGCTCAGCCGACTCAACACTGCTAAGAAACGCAAAGAGGAAGAAAAGCGAATTCGAGAAGAAGCTCAAGCAGAAGCTTTAGAACGCATCAGAAGGATGAAGTTACGAAGGCAAGGTCGAGATCAGACTAGAACAGATGACTATGCAGATCAAGGATATCCTATGGCCATGTGTGAAGTCGCAGGAACAAGCTCGCATAGGATAAGTGATCGACGTCCTTTCATAACCCTAGATATAGGACAAGGAAAGAGTGCAAGGACCGTAAGAGCCTTGATTGACTCAGGTGCAGCCACTAGTGCTGTTAAATTGTCTTACTGCCAAGAGTTGCAGTTAACTGTCAATCCTGTGGAAGCATATCTCATAGGCTTGGGAGGTGTGGAAACCCCTTGCATGGGCGAGGTGGAACTTCCCCTCTACATTCATGATAAGGCAATGACAGTTAAAGTACTAGTGTGTCAACATGATGATCTCACTGAACCTCTTGTCTTGGGTCAAGACTGGATCTATGACCAAGCAGTCAACTTAAACCTAAGAAGTGGACTTCTTCAGGTGTGGGTCAATCATAGTCGAATTACAGTAGAGTTAGATAATGGAGCACTCAAGGAACTAAGAAAGGCACAGACTCCTGGTCCCTCCAGGGGTGCACATGAAGTTGACCATGCTGTTCTTGTCCTAAACTATGTGTTGCAGAGGAATGATATTCTCAAAAAAGGAGTCAGGGATGCAACGGAACTCCCTTCTTTTCCAAAGGCCAGAAGGAGGCAGCAACCAAAGGTGGATCAAAGGCAGAAGAAGCAGAATACTACCTATGCAGGAAATCAAAAGTACCTGCACAGCAAAATATCTCAGCAAGTAAACCAAGTGTGGGTGCGGAAAGGCGAACACCCGGCTGCACTCAAGCCAACCACACGGGCAAAGCCTCTTATTAGTAACCGACAACACGTCACTAATAAGAAGTCTTTCGGAAATTCTTCTGCTAACGTGAAATCTATTTGGGTGCCCAAGAAGTCGATGAAAGCTAGCCCACAATCAAGACAAATTTGGGTGCCTAAGGCTTGCTTGCAGGCGCAAATAGCTACGCCGAAGCCACAACCTATACAGCGTAACCCATTCACTCGCACAACTGGCATCCACTCGTTTTCAACACTCACGAACACACCAAGGCCCATGAGCACGAACAGAATCATTTGTAAATGGGTCCCTAAAAGGCCTCATGTTCAAGCTGATACACCTATAATGTTCTCTAGTGTCTCTACGAAACCAAGAGAAAAACCCATCCACTGCATTTGGCAGCTTAAGACCTGTAATAAACCCCCCGACCCCAATTTGTAAATTCACCCCCACTTACTAACTGCATTAGTCTCCTAGGAATACCCAAGCATTAACTACACACACTGTCTTCGTGCACTTACTAACCACTAACTCACCATCTACCTCATGTTAATGTTGTAACAGGGACAACAACGGATTTATTCTGTCCATTACGATGTTAACACATGATTCTATATTCTCATAGAATCAGAAGGCAAGAAGTAAAATGGCAGAAGCGACAGGTTCGGGCTCACAAGTAGGGATACTTACTGCAGGAATTGATGTGGATAGTCTACCTGTGGATGTGCCACCAACTGAACGACCAGTGGAGCTGAAGCACCTTCAGCAAATCCCAGTGCCGGATCCACCCATAGGGATCACAGAAAGAGTCCATGCCAATTCTCATTGGTTCAATGGCATGCCAGGTCCATTAGGAGAGGCCAAGTATATATGGGAGTCTAAGTGCGAGTATGACAGATCATGGGTTCGATTCCAATTTTTCTCCAAGGAGTTCGAGACTTTACAGAACACCGAGGATCTCCAGACCATATGGCAACGAGCAGGGCTGGCAGAATACTTTGAAGCCCCACTACCTAAACCAGATCTCCTCCGATGTTACTATTTGGTCTCCACATTACAAGCTAATGAAGAAAAGGACAAACCCGGATCATTTGTTCTTCCCTCCTTGCTGGGCAACAACGAGTTGAAGAGGTTTGAACTTACTGTGGAGTTGGTAAGCGACGCTTTGAATATGCACGGCACGCATGTACCCTCTGAAAAGGATGCTCTTGTTCCCACTAACATGAAGGATAGGAAACTATTGAAGCTTAAAGACATGGCAGCACTCACACCAAACGTGTCCATCCCTCTCCGCATGTGCATGCAACATTTCGCCTTTCCCGGCCAAGACCGCTTCACACAACCACACAAGAGAATCTGGTTCGCTCTCTACTTAGCGGAAGCAGGTGCGTTACCCATTAAGCTACCGGTATGGATTATAGATCAATTGTATGAAGCAAACAAACGGTCTTCTAGGAAATTAGTGGTGAACAGATGCTGTGCAATCACACGCATTATTTACCGGTGCCTAGCATACGATGTTCCCATTGAACGTGCCTTAACTTGGGCACAATTACAAATGTTTAAGAAGCTCAAGACGTCCACACATCAATCCAAGCGCATGAGGGGTGCGATCCCTTGTGTCCAGACAAGGGAAGTTCTGACTACTCCTGAGGTATCGCCACGAAGGGAGACCACTGTACCTCCCTTTACCATTAGGATACCCAGGTCGGGATCTGAAACTACGACGCAAGCTACCCCATCGGCTCCTCCTGTTCCAACCGAATTCGAATTTGCTGCCACTAGAGATGCTGAAGGAATGGACCCCCAGGACTTCGAAGCATTCCTACAAAGTACACAATTCTCTGATGTGGAGTTTTATTCAGATGCAGAGGAACAAGGCACATCCTCACGAAGAAGAAGAAAGTCTACAGACGGTCGACATGTACATTGGAGTGACGCTCAGCAAGGTCAACAACAAGGACACCTAGAAGAAGAAGGAGCGTATGAAGAGGAGACCACTGAAGCTCCAGCCTATACAGCAGAGCTCCGAAGGCTGTATCAGATTATGGAAAGAGTGCGATCGCAACAACTACTCACCGAACAGAGTAGCAGAGTACTCATGACTCAGTTGTTGGAAGAAGCAGGAGTTGACTCCGAATATAGGGAAGGTCTCTTATTGATGGCAGAAACATATGGGGTAGTGGAAGCAGTGCGCACTGCCATTCGAAGGTCTCCAGTTCAATATGATCCACGAAGGTTCCAGACACGACCACGCTCAGGTAAGAATATCCAGATTCCCATCACAATTGCAGAAGAGCCAACTATTACATCTGAACCCATCAGGACAACCTCCCAAGCAATCGAAACGGCTAGCCAACAGCACCCAGTCACCCATGAGGAGTCCACCGAGCCACTACCACCCACACCCCCACCATCACCTCCTAGAGCAGAAACAGTGGAAATCACCTCGACCACTCAACCCACCGACCCAACCTTCATCTTCCGTACTCCCATCTCTAGTTCCACCCTATTCTCTACCACTGATAACCCAATCTTTGAAGCAACCCCCATCACTACACAATCCACCGAACCGCTCCTAGAGCCTGCCCTAGGGCAACCATCCCCCATGCCCTCAGCCATAGGTCATCCTGACCCTAGATCCACATTCATGGGTTTCCCTGCTACCACGCAACCCTTCCCGCCCTCCTCAAATTTACGACCTCAACCCCCGACCTCTCTCTCTCCATTTCTACAATCCCTCCATGACCTCCTTGCTAGAGCTTTTCAACCAGGGTCTCAACCATTTCCTGTCTTTTCAGCTCCCCACCCCACTTCGCATCTATTCACCACTTCCACACACACACCACCTACCATCCCAATGTATATGGCAGACCCCACACTCGCACCCACTCCTGAAGGTATGGACATTTCACCACCCACGGCACCTCCCCCCACGATTCCACCTCCTCCCATTTCCCCTCCACCAATTTCACTCACACACACGACTTCAATAGACACATCATTCACTCTTCCCCATCCCCAATTCCCTTCCCATGCATCTCCCACTGTAAACACCACCCACTCATCTATAGGAAGTGCATTGGACACCATGCTTGCTTGTATATCAAACTTAAGGACAGATTACATTCAGCTCCAGCAACAGAATGAACGCCTGCACGAGCACTCAGAAACACTACAGCACCGCCTTGCGGCACTAGAAGAGGAAAATGCTCGCCTCCACACACAGTTCCAAACTCTCCAAGAAGCTCATGGCATATTGGAGGTACAGTTACAGAACACAGATCAGGAAGCGATACAGGTGGTAGAAGGTCACCTACGGACACAGCTGGAACGCAACTCAAAACTTCAGCGAAATATGGCTCTACTCAAACGCCATCTTGCGGCCGCTCAGGAAGAGAATAGACGCTTGCAAGTACAAAATCAAGAGAACTTGGAGGCAGCTATTGAGAGCACACCGGGGGCACCCATCAGCCCATCCAAGTTTCAAGCAGTGACCCCCGATAATATCAAGATTATATTGGAAGACTATGCCATGCTGCTTGAAGCACATGATAAGCTATCGGAGGAACTGGGACAATTGAAGAAGAAACACCAAAAAGGACCAACAGCAGCCTCTCCAACCACCCCCTCCGCGGCTTCACTTCTCACAGACGCAGAGGCCATAAAAGATCTCCAGAAACAGGTCACTGAATTGCAAACACGTCTACTACAATATGAGAGACCACCTTCCCCTCCAGAGGCTCCCACGGACGAAGAAGTTGTGCAAATTCCTGTGGAACAAACGTTTGACGAAGAATACGATCCGCAACCATTCCCAGGAGGCCAACAAACAGAAGAAGCTCAGGACACATTCGAGGCACCACGGCCCCCATGGCTACGTCAAGTGGAGGAAATCGGGAGATCGCACGAAGAGCGCACAGTAGTGCAAAATCAGGCCATGAGGGTCATAGAGGAAACCGTGCTACAATCGGCTTACTTCAAGAACCTGTCATCGAGACGCCTGATCCTCTCATCTGAACTCCAATACAGGCCGTATTATATTATCTTGGCTGATTATAATGCAGAAATACAAAGAGTCACGGGTCAGATTCCTACCTTTGCGACCCAATTTCAACCCGAAGACCTTCCTCCAGAGGTGCAAAAAGGCAAAATTCGTCAACCCACCTGGCGGCAGAAACTTCTAGAGACATATCCAGAAATGCTACGCACATGGAACAACGCGCCTTTACACCTCCTATACAATCCATGCTACAGTCCAGTCCCACGCCGCAGGTCTTGGAAGGCATTCAATATCAAGGTACAGAACAACGCGCAATGCAAGGAATGGCTGAACTACCCGTACATTGCGCCACCACAGGGACCACCGTCGGTAGCATATATGATGGGAACCATTCGCCACTGGATGCCGCGCTTGAAGCCCATGCAAGATGTAGCAGCGCAAATGATGCTTAAAATCTTAGATATGATGCAGGTAGTCCTGAAAACTTTTAGAAATGCAGCCGCACCACAGGTACGTCTCCCGGGGTTCAGCAATGGAAATTATGACTTGGTGTATGACATGAGCACCACCCCCAGTATTCGTGTGGCTTACGCCTGGCATGCACGCATCAAATACCTCCCTGCCTGTTACAAACAGACCTTTGAAGAAATGTTCAGATCAGGGTTCTGGGAGTATCACTCGGAGATTTTCGCACCGAAGCCAACACATCTGCTCCAACTTTTTGCTTGTGAACAAGCAATGTACTCTGAGTACTACACCACCCCGCAACCAGAGGCCCCTGGTGCAATAAATTGGGATGCATTGGAAGCTGATCTAGCAAGAGGCTTAAGGATAGGAGAACATGAACTGGCCACCAATGTCATCCAATACTATATCGACCACCCGAGAGAGCAAAGGTCTGTCAGGGGCGACAGACGCTAGGAAGGGGGGCGTGTTGGCATACAAAGCAACAGAGGAGTCATGCACAATACGGCAACAAGGCCAAATCATTTTTTTCCCATGGATTATTTACAACTCAAGTGATTTTAATCACTACACAAACATTGTAAATCCCGTTTTTGGTAGAATAGACTCCATTTTGTGCAAGCCGAGGAGTCCTCGAGCTTGAGGAGTATTAGAACTAGCGACATATCAATTTTCATAATTTTTAGACTCTGTTTGAGCCCTCAAATAGACTCTAGAACCTAATTTTTAACTAGGCCGGACACTAGGTCTGGACAAGACCAAAGCTAGTTAGAAAACTATAAAAAGAGCTAGAGAGCTCATTTTTGGGGTTAGAATGTTGGTGAATTGAGCTTATGTAAGAGACCTATTGATTAATGAAAAGAACTCCATTGTTCCTCTCCTTGTTCTTGCCTTGTGTGCGCGTGTGTGTGTATGTGTGTGCATGCTTGTGTGCTTCTCACTCACACACTTGTGCCTTCACTTGCTCATAGTCTTCATACTAGTCCTCACGTCTCCACGGATTGACAATTATGAGGTGAATCTTCTCACGTTGGTACTCACCATTGTGCTAGAGTGACACCTGCTCCGAAAGCATCACGAGCCTCGCATCACCGATGGGACATCACCTCACGTGTTATGTGCTGAATCCACTCGAAACTAACAGTAGGATGTTCAGGTGGTGGTCGGTACTCCTGATAGATCGCTTGTGTGATATATTTTTTGCTATCTTTATCCTGCTCACTCCATTTCAACATAACGGAATGTCCAAACTATATGGGGCAAAGCTACCGTATGTGTTGACGCATGGCCTTTCCGGTTGCATCCATCATAGGAGCTCCATCTCGTATATGATACACCTTGGAGTCATCATGGTCATGAACACCCGAAGGCGTAGTGGTGTACCACATGGCCTACCTGCATCCAAGAAACTCGCTCTAGGAGTAGAATGGGAGTCACTACATCCATCACACTATCTCCACAACATCCTCCACCTCCTCCAGAGCATTGTGACTTCGATCCATGAGATGGACTAGTACCTATATCGCACTGAGATGTGGAACGTACATGTCAACTAGTAGAGCCACTAAAGTATGGTTGAGAAGGGAGTCGTGGTGGAGTCTGAAAGCTTGGAGTACTTTGGTTGGGAGTAGCCCCACCCATGGGAGTGACACAGGCGGGAGTAACGGTGGCAGGAGTGACTAACAAGAGTGAGGCTAGTAGGAGTGAAGGGGGGGGAGTTCTACTGCAAGTGATCCAATATTGTGATGGAGTAGCCATATTAGCAGGAGGAACCTAAGATATAAACTACAAGAACTGATCCTCTATCATGGAATGCAGAGTGATTGGAGGATAGTCTTCCATCATGCTTTGCAACAAAAAACTCAAAAAATTAGGATACAATAATAATGGTAATATAAAAAAATAGTAATGTACAAAAAACATAGCAAAAAAATAAACACAAATCAGTATGTACAAGTATTTGCTTCAGAAATCCTCTATTCTACCATCCTCTTGGAGCTCTGATGCACAAAAGATATCTATCTCTATGTTGGCAGCTTCTAGATCTCTTGGTATGCTAGCTCCTTCTTCATCATTGTTCTCATACAACATATTGTCTATTATTACACTGTGTATCTTGTCTTCTTCAAAGACCTCTTCATATCGGACATTGATCTCTTCTTCCTCGACTATTGAATGAATCTCAGAGTCCACTATGGATGGATTTCTTTTACATCTATGTTATCACAAATTTTTTTCCTACATGGGGAGACTTGTAAAACAAATAGCCAATTGGTTCTTTTGAATCTGGCAAGAAGACAACCTGCTCATAGTGTTCGAGAAGTACAAATGTATCTTTTTCATTTGTCCATAGCTTTGTGGAGTCTACTTGGAGCAAACCACTTTTATCTCACCTCACTATTGCATTTCTTCTAGAGGTGACTACTTTGAAACATTTCACATCAAACAAAAAGTAATCAAACCTCCTAAAGGATAGCTTCAAGATATCTTGGATCACTCCACAATACTTCAGCTGGTCTTCTTGAACATTGTCATCTCTTGTACTATCTCTACTTTTTTGGAAAAAGTTTACCATCACCCCACTATCAAAAGTAGACCTATTTTCATCAATTTATGCAATTCAAAAGTTTCGTCCATGAGATCATAGTGCACCATATTTAAAATACTCCTAATCGCATCCCTTTGCGAGTTCCTCCTCTTCTTGAGAGATATCTTCACCCACTACCTTTGCTTGTGAAACCGCTGCATCTAGCCATCTACTCATTGGAAAGGATGGAAGAGGTCGAAAGCTTTTTCGAAGAGGCAAAAAACGAATGGAACGATTCTTTCGAAATTGAACTCTTTCCTTTGTGTTTGTCTCCTTGGCAAGCTCATACTTCTCAAACCACTTCTGCATAGGCTCAGAGTTAATGATGCAAAACTTCATTGCCTTCTCTCTGAAAGCTACATCCATTTTTCTTTGCATCCCTTTACTTTGAGGTGCATCACCTATGAGATGAACATCTTCATCATCGCTCCATAAGTGAGGCATTTCTGGGTTTGACATGCATAGAAACTCTGTTATGAATACAAGCAACTCTTGTGCAAGCCACCCCTCTGCCATGCTGCCTCTCTAGACATGCTCTCTGATGAACAAACCCTTTTAATGTCTTCATGAAGCGCTCTAAGAAGAACATCCATCGACTATGAACAGCTCCTGCTATTGCAATGTCATCAACTACATGAACCAATAAATCTATCTATCTATCTATCTATCTATCTATCTATCTATCTATCTATCTATCTATCTATCTATCTATCTATCTATCTATCTATCTATCTATCTATCTATCTATCTATCTATCTATCTATCTATCTATCTATCTATCTATCTATCGATCTATCTATCTATCTATCTATCTATCTATCCATCCATCCATCCATCTATCTAAAAACTTATGCCAATAAAGATACTTGAGTCCTCCGAGATTATTGTTTCATGTGAAGGTAGTTTTTAGATATGTCATGCATCAAGTAGGTGTTCGAAACTCTGGAATCACCTTCTTCACTTGTTTTTCTTCCATCTTGTGGAGCACCCAAGGAGCTCTTGGTAGTGACACTATTCCATTAGGCTTGGTAATTGCCCATAACTCTTGCATATGACCTTGCTCTTCCAAGTCATCTCTTTGTGCTTTGATTTCCTTCAGGCCGATTATCATCTTCCAGAGCATCTCTCCCACATTCTTGAAAATATGCATTGGGTCTACCAAATGATTGATCAATCACTCACTCTAATAAGGGAGTGAGTGAAAGATTGAGAGTCGTTTCATGCCAGGAACTGGTGTTTTTGTATCCCACAAGTTCTTCCAATTGCTTGCTTTCATTTGCCATTGCACTTGTCCGCCAATTTGCCCTTCATGTAAAACATG
>CM035423.1:148077823-148250323 GCA_020310875.1 Ceratopteris richardii | reverse complement strand
AAGTGTTCTATATTAAACCATACTCCAAGTTTGAATCCTCGACCTCATGGTCTAGGGATCAAGTGTTCTACGAGTACACCACCTATCATCGACATTCCTAGTTTACTCTTGCCACCTTTCTCTAAAATAAGCTTGACTACCCCATATCCAATATTGATAGAAAAAGGTTTGACTTTTGTGATTCCCTCCTCCAAAAATGCTCATATTATATTTTTTTAATTATTATTTTAAATGGAGATTTGGAAAGCACTTACTCCCTCGAGCTTTAACTTTCAAAGAACAACTATACAAGTGAATGGGCATACTACTTGTGGGACTCTTGTATCCCACAAAGTAGGAGTTAAACAAGATTAAAACTGAATCTCCCTATCCCACAAAGTAAGGATTAGACAAAATTACAACTGGTTTCAATTGATTTAGACTCTAAATCATTACATATCTAGCCCGAAGATTGAACTCTGGACCTCTGCCTCAAGAGACCAATGACTCAACCACTAGAACAACTACAGGTGGACTAAATGCTCAACACTCAACAACTAAAACTAAAGAGGTAAACTAAATGTTCAACACTCAAAAGCTAAACACTCAAAAGCTAAAACTAAAGAGGTAAGATATAATACCATCTTGATGATCTTAGTAGTTGAGAGGGAGAGAGAGATGTTGAGAGGGAGAGAGAGATGTGCTGTTCAGTTTCTTTTCGAAGTCAGTCCTGTAAAGGAGTGAGATGACATGCGGAAAGTTACACGAGGATCTAGGTTTGGTTGAGAATCGACTCCGAGGGACAGGACATGGTATGATCTGATCTGAAAAGAGAGCTTTGATGTGGGCAAGTTGTTCCTTGGTTTGAACTCCACACAATGGCGCGGGGGTTGCAGTTCGGTCTACCTGGTGTCCAATCCCCTTTCACAGAAGTCTTCTTTTGAGCTTGCCTCCACTAGTAACTGGCATCTCGTGTCCCTTGTGTGAGCCGTGAATTCACGATGTATATCGCATGATGTGTGTAGTTTCTGTGCATGTGTATAGGTATGCGTCAGACAGAGAGAGAGTGAGAGAGAGAAACTGATTCCTTCCATGGCGATCAAGTACAGGTAATGAAATACTCTATTCTCTTGCCGATTTGAGAAAATGATCAATTTGTCTATGTCCGTTTCAAGTTATTAACGTCGAAAAGAGAATAGTAGGAAATATGTTTCTACCGCTTCCGAAAAGCTGCTTCTTAGCGTCGTAATAGCAGGAAATATGTTTCTACTCATCGAGATAAATTTCGTTATGAAGGGAGTAGCGACTGCGTGAATCTATGCAAGAAGACGAGAGGATATGTAGGCTCATGTTAGTGATTTACTTCCTAAGATTCATTTTCCTTTTCTGTAGCGTCACCATGAGAAACAACACTCTCGAGTTTTTTCCTCACTCTCAGGTTTGAAAAATTTCGTATTGCAGATGTCTACTGTAACTGAAAGGGAAGCTCGTCACACGGATATATTCTATGGCGATACTGCAGTAAAGCCCTATCATGTATAAAACAAGTCTTAAGTGATATGGAGCCACTCATAGAAAGAGATTTTGAGCCTTAAGGTTGTTAGGAATCCCGTTCCACTCTCAGCGATTCTTGCCCTAAATCATCAGAAAATAGTTTCTTTTCTCCAACACAAGAAAGCGTCTCTTTATTAAAGCATGATCAGCACATACTGGAGTGAGATGGTTTCCATATCTCCCTTCTTTTTGTCATTCTCACTCATTGTATGTTGTCGTTGATGCTGGCACATGTGGATGTCTATAAGAAGCATCAGGGGCAAGCCTTTCTTTTCATTCACGCTGAAGGCTTCCTTTGTCACGAATGTCCGTTGCACACGGACATAAGCGCACATTTGCCAATGCATCTGCTAGCTTCCACCTTTCGGACCTACCTGAAGGAGGCCAGCGCAGCCTTCTCCATCAAGCAAAGCACATTCCTCCCTCAACTTCATCTTTGTGATAAGCTCAGTGAGAGTTCGTATCCGCCTCTCTGCATAACTCGCGCAAAGCACCAAATCTTACTATCATTTCCAAGGGTGAACACTACAAATCTATTCCGTGTTTCCTTCGTCAAACGAGGATTCTGAGATTTCGTGCTTGAAGCGGCAACCTTTGTGCATACAGAACTTATCATTGAACACAGCAACAATGATATTCTTTTTGCTTTCACTACTTGGGCTTGTGCCGACCTTTCAGAAGACGAAATGGTAAGAAACAAATAATCATAAAACACGTTTGATCTGTCTTTCATGTTTAATTATGGTTTTCAATGCTAATATCTGCTACAATGTATGCTATGTTCTATGCGTCTTTACAGCAAGAAACTACTTAGCATTACTCTGGAGAGAATTAAACACCTAAATACTCGTCGAAGGGCTCAGTTGAAACTCCTCCGGATCGATACCGCAGAACTTCTTCAGCTCGGTGAACAGGAGAAAGCCCACGTTTTGGTAAGCCACGTCGAAAGTTTAAACTGTTAATGACCTTCCATTTCGAATAATTCCATGATCTACGAACATACAGCGAATACGTGAATGCATATTCGCATTAATCTTTTTACAAAAGCTTTTTACAAAAGCTCAGGTTCGGGTGTGAGTCAATAGATCACAAGTATTCGATGTTGATCACATTAACATCCATTTGTACGTCCGTTCGGGCAGTCATATCCTTTCATAATGGCTTCTAAAAATGGACTGGTGTATATGTACATGCGCCTGTGTCAAATGGACCGAACATTTTGTTCACAAATAAACATATGCTTATTCTAGCGACATAGGAATCGGATGGAATCAACATATGCTCGCATTATGAAAGGATTGTCTTTTCCCTCTGCATAAACTTTCGATTGATTTTAGCTGCTTATGTACTTTTGTATTGTGTTTACGATATATCTCGATCAGACATAACTGATCCCCTACATATCTGACGACATTTCCTCATCGACTTGTTGATGAATTCTATGTAACGGTGCACGTCTGTGTGTTCTTGTGGCTCTGGACTCATTTTTTCCCCTCGTTTGGGCGAAACTGTGGATCCGACAGATTCGGCGTATATGCAAAGAGCTTCGATTCCTTTCGATTTACAGAGAGATCTCAACATACTGCCAACGTGTTCAGAGCAATCTGAGGGATATCGCTCAAAAAGAGTATGACCGAATTTCACATCGACTGCCCCACATGCTGTGTTAGGAGAAAGAAATCATACTCTCAGTTTTTGACTTTTTCCATTTCATTTCTCCAGGACATGTCCGCGGGACTTAGAAGAGCCTTTAGCTGGATTGTGTTTTGCAGCTTTGTGCTGCGCCGAACTTCCCGAACTACGGGAACTCCGTGAAATATTTTCATTCAAGTTCGGGAAAGAATTTGTCACAATCACACAGCAACTGGAGCCCAAGAGCGGCATAAATCGAGCGGTAACTAACAATCTCTAAAGCATGCTGTTCTGTGTTCAATCTGGCTTTAAAGAAGTGGTTCAAATGCATTATTTCACGGATGCCAGTGATCAGCATAGTCTATCTGCCCGGAGAACATTGCAAGGATCTTAATATCTATGATTATTATTACTATTATTTTCAAATTCGCCCCATCTCACTCAATTGATATACTGTTCTTTCTAATTGCAGTTTTTAGGATGTCTGTGTGCCGAGGAACCGCCAGAGAATCTCCAGCGCAAGGTCTTAAATGACATCGAATCTGAGTGCGATCTAAGACAGGGCTATAATGAGGAAGAAGAAGATAGGAAAGAGGATGCGGAAGGGACGAACCTGATTAGGTATAGACGCATGTTCAATACATGCAGATCCGACACGCAAACTGCGATTCCCGGCTGCGTAAATAGTTTTAAACTGCAAGATAACAATGAAGTTGAAGACTGGGAAGACGCATGTACAGTTAAGCAGGAATATCTGGGTAACAGAGTGGTGCCATATGGGCGAACGACTAAGGCAGAAGCATTGCAAGGAGAACACAACTTCTACTGGGCGTCTCGCGAGGCGCGTGACCAAAACCGGGCAAAACCAAAGAATCGCAACGCAGAAGCTCGCATATCGAATGCTGAACCGTCCATGTTCCTGTCAATGCCGGACCGATGCCCACCATTACCAGGACTATCTCCGCCCATGATGCACCAGCAAGGCCTACCAACATCACCGCCAATGCGAATACCTCCATCTCCCACGCCTCTGAAGGAAACATCCGTACCAAGCCCTTCCGCTTTCACGAAACCTTCAAATAGCGATGGAAGCGTTCCTCTCCGACGACTCTCTTCCGCACCGGAGGTCCAATATAATGAGAGCTTCAGGGGAAGTCTAGTCCATCCAAGACAACCCAATTACGACGACCTGGTTACCAACTTGATGACATTAAAACACTGACACTGACGCTGACACAGATGACAGCCTGCAGTTTGAAAACTGAAGGAGATCTTAGCTTGATGATCTTCTGACATGAGCTTGCATGATTAATCGCTAATAAACTGTATCAGAGACAAACTACAGTTGGGCTTTACAAAGATGATGAAAATACATACTCGCGAGTCGCAAGGAAAAACAGTTTTCAAGTCTCAGATCTACAAATGGATTCCCTGCTTTTCACGTCGCTCATGTGTTTTACAGGAAAAGTTGTAAGCTAAGAAATAACTATTCATGAAACTAAGTAAGCCATCAAGCTGATCTGGGCTCGCTTCGAAGTTCTTTGCGTTGTGATTCTTTCATTTTCCATAGCTTGGAATTTATATAAAATGGAAAATTTTGATTCAAAGCATCAAGGAAGCATGTAGTCCAAATGGTACTCTGATTCTCAAGGCAGGGTACAGAGCGAGCTTTTGCCATCTCCTACAGATACATATTCTTCCGAATGCCTATGTTGAAGAGTAGGATCACAAATCTTGATCTCCTAGTGAGGTGAGCCAACATCTTCTCGGTTGGGAAAGGTTACTTCATTCTCCCTTTGAGGCTAGTTTTCTGATAGGTCCTCTCCTTAAGAGGATGCACATTTTTTTTGTACTCCTATCATATTTGGAGCACCGTGATTTACACTCCTCGAACTTTGTTCTTTCGCAATCTTCAAGGTCCCTGGGCGCATACTCAACTAAGAAACATCAACTTCTACTTATAGTTATAAGGAAGTCTAAGGCTTTGGAAGTTAAGCTTTTGTTCAGTCTTCTCTCATAAGTTGGGAACTGCATACAAGGCTCGCATAGTTGCGAGGTACATAGCCCTCTTCTATGCACAGCCATGTGTATCGAAGAATTTTCTGTTTGTAATATGCTGGAATCCCCTCGTTTAAATACAAAGTTATTGATTAGTCTTCATAATGAGAGAGAGAGAGAGAGAGAGAGAGAGAGAGAGAGAGAGAGAGAGAGAGAGAGAGAGAGAGAGAGAATGAAATAAAAGTGTGTTATGAAATCAAAGAGTCTATTGTGTGAGAAGAAGAGTTGGAGATGAAAATCAAGAGGAGAGGCTTTAGGATTACGCACGTGTTGCTTGCTATGATGAATCCATCAAAAAGACATTTTAGATTGTTTAGATGTGATGCATGTGCTCACACTCACAAAGTGAAGAAGCTCATTCTTATTGGCTACAATGAACTCTTGAATTCATAATTCCTTTATGTTCTTGACACTGCCCGTTATTTGTCAATGAACGCATGAAGTCTTATTTCCTTTATGGTCTTGACGCTGCCTGAATTTTCATCTGAAAGACATACCTTTAGATGAGCATTCAAGTTCCAAGGCATCTAGTCCTACTTTAACATCAATATTTTATCGTCGTCTCTTTTCCACTTTAGTGGAGGATCTTTTGATCACTGTGTAAGGCAGTGAACCTTTCACATATTCAAAACCTTGGAGTGTTGAAAATATGAATTCTTCTATTTCGTTTTTATTTGTATTCATATGAGTGCATCTCTATTTTGTATCTAGGATACACTCCATCTCATATTAACCCTAAAACCCTAATCCTAAAGACCTAGACCTAAAACATGTATATGTGTGTATGCATGTGTATATATATATGTGTGTGTATTCATGTGTAAAAACCCTAAAACCCTAATCCTAAAGACCTAGACCTAAAACATGTATATGTATGTATGTGTGTATGCATGTGTATATATATGTGTATCTGTATATGTATTATGTGTGTATATGTGTATATATATGTATGCATGGGTAAAAACCCTAAAACCTTAATCCTAAAGACCTAGACCTAAAACATGGATATGTGTGAATGCATGTGTATATATATGTGTATGTGTATATGTATTATGTGTGTATATGTGTATACGTGTGTATGCATGTGTGTATGTATGTAAAAGCCAAAAACCCTAATCATAGAACCCTAATCCTAAAACATGTATATATGTGTATGTATATGTGACATGTGTGTATGTGTATGTATGTGTATGAATGTGTATATATATATATATATATATATATATATATATATATATATATATATATATATATATATGTGTGTGTGTGTGTGTGTGTGTGTGTGTGTATGTGTGTATGTACATGTGTGCGTATGTGTATATGTGTATGCATATGTGTATGTATGTAAAACCCTAAAACCCTAATCCTAAAGACCTAGACCTAAAACATGTATATGTATGTATGTGCTGGGTGTGTGTAGAAGTGATACACGAGAAGCACACACATGGAGCACAAATGCAGCAAGACACACAAAGAAGACAGATGGTTGGAATAGCTCTCTCTATTGATGATGAACTGAACTGAGCTAAGAGCTGAATAATATCCCTAAGTACAAAGTGCCACCATATATGAGTGAATCATGCATGTGGTAACATGGGGGAAAAACATCTAGCTAGCACTAGAGTAAAAAGTGCCAATGTATAGGAAAATGCTTATATCAAAGCTAATCGATGAACACATAAGTGTAACAAACCCCCCTAGAGCGAATGATGTGAATAGATACAGGGAGTGATAGATTAGCTTCCACAAGGTAATAAGCCTAAAGCTTTGCGAAAAGCTTCAAAACATTTCCCATGGAAGAGCTTTGGTGAATATGTTTGCCACATTATCTTGTAAAGGCACATCTACCAAATCACTATCTCCTACATGAAGACGCTCTCTCACATAGTGATAATGCACCTGAATATGTTTGATCCGTGCATGAAACATTGGGTTTTGTGCAATAGCCAATGCACTTTGACTATCACTGAGAATATGCATAGCAACATCAATCTCCATGCAAAGATCCATTAATAGGTGTCTCAACCATATACACTCCACTGTGGCTCTAAAAACTGCCGTGTGCAGAGCTTTACAACTCAATGTCACCACTATAGGTTGCTTCTTACTCAACCAAGATATGCACGAGTCTCCAAGGAAAAAACAATTACCACTAGTGGACACACGAGTATCATAACAACTAGCCCAATCACTATCTATAAAAGCATGCAAGCATGGTTGAATATCTCTTCGATAAAAGAGACCTAAGCTCAAAGTGCCTTTGAGATATCTAAGCACACGTTTCATTGCTTGCCAATGCTTAGTGCCATGGTTATGCATGAATCAACTCAACTGAGAAATTGAATACTGTATATCCGGCCTTGTGTTGCATGCATATATAAGACATCCCACAACTTGCTGATAAAGAGAAGTGTCAAATGCATCACTGGAATCCTCAACTAAGAACCTAAATCTTGTCTCAACTTGCGTGGAATTGGCTTGCAATCCTCAAAGTCAAAATGCTAAAGTAGTTTTTCAACGTACTTTGCTTGACAATATCAAATCAATGAATATATGCTAATAGAATAGTGAATCAAGGTGACAAATACATATGCAAGTGAGGCTCCAATTTGGATTGTGTACCCGCAAAGGAAACAAAGATATAAGTACCAGCCAAGATCCAAGATCAACTCTCACAAAAGTATGTGCAACTGACAAGTAAATCCATAACCAAGTGGCATAAGCAAGATATAGACCACAATTCCACTATACATCCATGATCGAACTCATGATGACATAAACCTCAAAAAGAGTATACCACAATGTCATCTCACATGCCAAACACATGACAAGATTATGCTCTACTCTCATACGAAGGAGCTACCACAATGATCATACATGGAGAATGTCTTCAAGCTATAAGAATAAGAGATTGCACACCAAAAAATTTCTCTCGAACCAAACCAAAATGAAACTCCAAAAGCAACTAGGGTTGTTTTGGTGAAAATATGCTACTCTCTGTTTTGCTGTTTCAAAGGCGATAACCTCTAAATCTAAAGTTCTGCTCTATAGAAAACTTCAAGAAATTTTTCTTGGCTACTTAATGAGATAAAGAAAACCTCAATCGGAGGTGCGTAGCTCAAGATATACACAAAACAAGCATCAGCTATCAATTTCATCTTCACCTACAACACTGTGGCTCTGTATTTTGCAGTTTTGGTGACTTTGCACTCAGAATTTGGATGAGTATTCTTCTAGAAAGTTGTAGAGGTTATTCCAAGCTACACATACCAATTTGAACAATCTCATTTTGATTTGTAAAACTCAACTTATAGCCAAAACACTGACCTCTTGTCCAAATGATTATAGATTTATCTTCTACATCAGTCTGTGTTTTTTGAATTTTTGGCAATTTAGAACTCTGAACCAGGTTCTTTTTCCTTCTAGAAAGTTGTCATCCTTTGTGTTAGCTATGCATAGAATTTTAAAACGCATCAATCCGAGCTTCCTAGCTCGAGTTATGGCTGAAATACTGAACTGCTATTGAGAGATGCCAACCTACACTTTCTTCTCTTGTGACCTAAGCTTCCATTGAAGCTTCTTGCACAAAAGCCTTCAGCATGCTCTGATACCAATGAAGGGATTTGGTGTGTAGAACAAGAGGATCAAGGAGGAGATGGACGGAGAGACAGAAGAGGAGAGATGCACACAGATGTGTGGGAGCCTCGAAACCCACATAATGATCTCTCTTGAGGCAATGCTCTATATATGATGTATATATATGAATATGGGTGTAAGTTCACATGAACCTTATATCCCCAACACAAGGTAGGTCACACAACCTTGAAAAAAAATTTTCTCAAAGGACTGACCTATAGACACCCTTGCATGAGACATCTCTAGAACTTGCAAATACTCTCCTTCATGGATAAATAGTCATAATTGATTGTATCTATGATGTTTAAAGAGCTGACTTCCAGTATAGACATAGTCCTTAATTTCTTGTTCCAAGGCTCTCTTTGTCACCGTGCTTACACCTATAGGGTGCTCACGGGTCTTTAAGAAATCAAACAAGGGTTTACTTCAATCTAGGGCTATAGTATATAGTTCATTGAAGAGTGTTCCTTGGGTGGTACTATTTGAGAGATGCCACATTTAACTATAGTCTCTAAATAGTTGCAGAGAAAAGTCTAGATCAATGAGCATATATCACTATGTGGGGACCTACAGGAGGACAACTATCTTCCATAGATGCATTGGGGTGTTAGAATCTTCCTCCATCAAAGAGAATTGATAGGGTGTAGATACATTGAGTATGATTCTATAGATACTAAAAGAAACGTGAAGGAGGACAACCTACCTATCATTGTGCAAGATTGTGTGGACACTTCCGAGTCCACCAACCCATAAAAGAAAACTAAAAAGTGGAGAAATCGATGAGAAAAGCTTAAGGAAAAATGGGCTAAGAAATTTTAAGAGGAGGAGAAGAATGATCTAATAAAAGAGGAGCTCTCCCCTCCCTAATAATAGGTAAAGTAGAGTGGAAGTGTGGTAAAGAATAAAGTCACACATGACCAAGCTGTTGGAGTTAGATGTCTGCGGAATCACGCGAACAACACAAGGAAGAAGAAGAAGCTTAGATCACAACACACAATACTGAATGTATTACTAGAGAATGTACAAAGATTGGTAGCCCATTAGGGCAATAGGCGTATATACAAGCTGGGGGAAAAAAACCTCCTAAACAGGGAAAAAAGTACCCCGACGGTCCTAGTGTGTTCACACACATCACTACCTAAATATATCAACAAATCCCCCCTGGGAGTGATGGGGTGAACAAGGAGCTGGCACTCATGTATAAGGAAGTGCCAAGCTATGTGGAAATCACTCCACAAAAGGAAGTAAGCCCAAAGCTTTGCAGAAAGCTTCAAATTTCTCCCTAGGCAGAGCTTTCGTGAAAAGGTTTGCAATGTTCTCCTGCGTGGGCACATATGCCAAGCTGATCTCCCCAGCAGAGAGCCTCTCCCTGAAATAGTGATAATGCACCTCAATGTGCTTAGTGCGAGCATGGAACACAGGATTCCTCGCAACTGCCAATGCGCTCTGTCTGTCAGTGAAGATGATGGTGGCAGAAGACCAACACCCAAATCAGCCATAAGGTGTCTGAGCCACACACACTCAACAGGGTGAAAGCTGCCCTATACTCAGCCTCACAACTGGAAGTGGCCAGAGTAGGCTGCTTCTTGCTCAACCAAGATATACATGAGCTACCAAGCATGAAGCAAAAACCACTGGTTGGACACACGAATGTCATAGCAACCAGCCCAATCTGAGTTAGAAAAAGCATGCAAATCTGGCGGTGGTGATCCTCTCTTGGGATAAAACAACCCAAGTAGCCAAGTACCACTCAAGTAGCGAAAGATGCGCTTAACCGCCTTCCAATGCATGACTCCTAGGCAATGCATAAACCTGCTCATTTGTGAGATAGCAAATTGAATATCTGGCCGAGTAATGCATAAGTAAATCAAGCATCCAACAGCCTGCTGATAGAGAACAGCATCAAATGCATCTCCAGCATCATGAAGACTCAATCGTAAACCTGTCTCCATAGGAGTGGCAATAGGCTTAGAGTCTTCAAGGCCAAAACGATGCAATAATGTGTCAATATATTTCCTTTGGCACAAAGCCATTGGACCATCAACTTGCATAAACTGAATGCCCAAATAGTGATGCAAATGCCCCAAATCAGACAGCTCAAATGAGGCATGCAAATCATCCTTGAAATCAGCAATATGCTTCTCAATAGGACCAATGAGCAACATGTCGTCAACATAGACAACAATGATCAGAAGCACATCATTAGCACGCTTAACATATAAGGTGATTTCAGTTGGACTGTTCTCAAAACCATGTGCATCCAGATAGGCATGTATCTTCTCATACCAAGCACGTGGTGCTTGCTTTAAACCATATAATGCCTTCTTTAACTTGCACACCTGGTTTTCATGCCCTTTCTACACAAAGCCACGGGGCTGAAAAACATACACTTCTTCATGCAAGTCACCATTCAAAAATGCTGTTTTAATGTCCAACTGATGTACATTCCAATCATGATGGGCTGCAAGTGCACAAATGCTCCGAACAGTAGTCATACAGCATGTAGGTGCAAAGGTCTCATCAAAATCAATGCCTCTTTCCTGCGCATAACCCTTTGCAACAAGCCTAGCCTTATACCTGTCAACTGTACCATTAGGTTTACGCTTCAGCTTGTATACCCACTTAGTGCCAATGGCCTTCTTGCCAGGAGGCAAGTCACATAAAGACCATGTACCATTCTTCATTATAGCGTCATATTCAGATTGCATAGCAGCCATCCAATTTTCTGAATTCTATGGTTCATCAAAAGAAACAGGCTCATTCTCATCACAGAGACTAGATGCAGCCATAGCATAGAAATCTGATGCAAAGGAGGCACTATGAGAGCCTGAACGAGTACGATATGACAAAGGTGCATCTAATTTGCTGTCACGCAAAGTCTGCACCAACCATTTTGGCATAGTTTTTGCCTCCTCAATATCAGCTCTCTCATCAACAAGTGCATCATGTAAATCTGCATCAGAAATGGAATGATCTATATCATCATATGAAACCTGCAAAGGCTGAGAGGTTGCCTCATTAGGACCAGCACTAGACTGTCCACCTATAAAAAGAGGCATCAAAGTATCATACATGTCTTTGGAGCTAATAGATGTCTCCTTAGTACATGAAAGCAATGGCTGAATAGCATCTTCCACAAAGAGAACATCACAGCTAACCAGAATGCGTTTAATCTGTGGATGATACAGACGATAGCCTTTACTTTCAGAACTGTACCCAACACGGAGATGAGTAACAGATGGCTTGCGGTCATGCCAAACCTCATATGGAGTGATAGACTGCAGTGGTTTAGTGGGACACTTGTTCAATACATATGCTACACACCTGACAGCCCCAAGTCAGAAACTATATGGTAAAGCCTAACTCTTGACCATGCACCTCACCATCTCCATGAGTGACTTGTTCTTTTGTTCAGCAACTCCATTTTGTTGAGGTATATAGGACGTTGTACACTGGTGTTTTATCCCATGTTCAACCAGAAATGCATTACAATCAGAAGACATATATTCCCCCCCTCGATCAGAACGGAGGGTGCCCATTTTGACAGATTTTCAGCCAAAACCAAAAACTATTTAAAGCACATGAGCACTTCGGACTTTGCTTTGAGTGGATATACCCGTGCATGCCTGGAAAAATCATTGATGAAAGTCACGAAGTAAAGGTAATTTCCAAAAGAGGGTGTCTGCATAGGACCACATAAATTAGTATGTACAAGCTCCAATTTCTGTGTAGCCCGAACTGAACCATCTTTTGGAAAGGAGGAACGCTGCATTTTGGCCAAAATAGAGCCTTCACAAACATGTTTTCCAGGTGCCTCAAGTTTGGGCAAAGAGGACACCATTTTAGATTTCTGCAGGCGTAGCAAACTAGTAAAATTCAAATGACCAAAGCGTGCATGCCAAAGCTTTGCATCTAACATAGCCTGAGAATCATTTACTACACATGCCAAATGATTTTCAGATCTTTCATAATCTATGAGCTTATACAGCCCACGACATAAAATGCCAGAAACAATAATAACATCGCCATTTGACAGATCATGAACTGTGCATCTGTCATCAACAAATTTCACAACCAAGCCAATCTCGGCTAATGCAAAAACTAATAACAGATTCTTCTTGATCCCTGGCACAAATAAAGCATCTGACAAAGTGAAAGAACTACCATCAGCAGTAGTCAAAATGATCTTACCAACTCCCATAACAGGTTAAGTGGAGTTGTTGGTGCATGTAACAATATTCCTTGTAGGGGCAGGCTCGAGTGAAGAGAAGAAACTGCGCTGCGAGGTAATATGTTTGATCACCCCACTCTCAAAGTACCAAACATCTGAGTTAACTAGAGACATGCACTGCTCATGAGAAGATGGGTCAAAACTGCAAGCAGTAGTGAACGCCCATTCTTCTTCCTGCACAAGATTAGCAGACTCCGTTTTTGGTGTAGAGGCTTCTGCAACAACCATTCCAGCCTCTTTCTTCTTTGCCTCTTTTGCAGCCAGTTTTGGACAGTTCTTTATGATATGATCATTCCCTTTACAGTACTTATAAAACAATTTCTGCTTTTTTGATTTTTTCTCATCTTTGTCTTGGTTCTTCGAATGTGCAACAGTTGCAGATTTTTGCTTACTAGTACAAGAACTCCATTTTCCTTTGCCCTTTTGACTAGCCAGGAAAGCTTGATCTACAACACACGTAATGGACCTGTTCTGCCTGGACTAATCTTCCTACAACAAAATAGAGACTAACTCCTCAAATGACAAGGCATTTGGATTGCCTTTCATCATCAATCGAAGAGTAGAAGCAAAACTTTGATATGAATCAGGAAGATCATTCAGAACGGTCTACACAAGTGAGCTATCTGGTATAACCTCATCAATAGAAATCAACTCTTCCTTTTGTTGTTACAGGTGTAACAGGACGTCTTTCAACACCCTGCACAATGTTCCACAATCCTTTTGCAACCAACACATGTCGCATCATATAAGCCCATAACGGGTAGTTGGTACCATCCAACTTATCCTCAACAGCCAACATACGAAATACATCACTGCTTTCAGCCATGACCGGTGACTAAAATACCTTGATGCAAAAATTTGACTATATCTCAAAAAGTTGAACAGAACTGCCCAGACGAATTCCACTAGACCTGTAGCAGACTTCGAGACGCTTATACTGGCGAACAAAAATTGGTATATACCTTTGGCACAAAAAGACAAAATAGCCTGCACAAGCGCTTCAATAGTCCATTCAGAGGCCGAAACGAGCTTAGATCGCAATTTTGGAACCACACAGTGAAGCTGTTATGATCTCGAAAACACGCTGAGTATGCTCACCAAAATTCGTGCGATTCTGAGACTGCAACCGCAGGAGTGTCGACTGCGCCTTAGATGAAGCGACGACCTGCTCTGATACCAATTGTTAGAGTTAGACGTCTGCGGAAGAACGCGAACAACACAAGGAAGAAGAAGAAGCTTGGAGCACAACACACAATACTGAATGTATTACTAGAGAATGTACAAAGATTACATTAGGGCAATAGGCATACATACAAGTCGGGGGAAGAAAACCTCCTAAAGAGGGAAGAAAGTGCCCCGACGGTCCTAGTGTGTTCACGCACATCACTACCTAAATATATCAACACAAGCTGGGTCAATTCTAGCTGATCCTATGCCTAAAGATCTTGATATGTTACAAAAGGGCTGTCAATCAAGATTAGCCACTGGGCATAGTCTTGAGCAACATGATAAATGTTACCCTAGAGGAGATATGGAGATAGAGAGATTGGAGACGTGGAAAAAACTGATTAAATTTTCCCAAGCAATGTTAGAAGAAAAACTAAGCCCATTTCAAAAACAATGATTTCTGAGGAACAATTCCAGGAACACATAGAACAAAATGATAGAGGGATACACTAGGGGAAGTGGCTAAGAAGATTAGTTTAAGCAAGATGCAAAAATTTGATGACAAGAATATCAATTCAATGATCCAAGATGTTGAAGAATCTTGGCTATAGGGACTTTGGGCTAAAGTTTAGAGCTAGATGGAGGAAGGAAGAAGGAAGAAAACACCCATCTGTTGAACTTAATACCTCAAATGAGTACTAGATATCCAAAGAAAAAGAGGAATTGGAGAAGGAAATGAACATAAGTGTGGAGTCTAAGAGAGAGTTAGCCTCACAACTCTTAAAATGGGAACTTCTTGCAGTGAAAGTTCCAATGGATAATGTGGGAGAGTTTAATGATAGAGATGAAGGGAATACTTGTCTCATAGTCATGTTCAATGGCTATACAACAAATTTCATCTTAGATATGGGCACTAACATAGGTATTGTCACCAAAGAAATAGGGGATAATGGAGAAACCATCCCTAAGTTTGACTAGAATGAAGTTGCAATTGGTTGATGGTCAAGTAGAATGTGATGAAAAATTTTGGAGAATGTAAATTTAATGACTTGTGGATTAGATGTTAATCACATCTTAGCCATATGTCAATTTGATAGGGCAAGAAATTATGAAATGATCATAGGGAGACCCTTCATGCGATAGCTAAAGGTGATGCAAAATTTGGGAGGAGACTTGATGTAACCCCAACATGAGTAAATGACAACCAAAATAAATTTCCATAGTTTTCTTATAGAGATGCTCCCCCACTCCAAAGTAATCCAATACATGAGGAGGAAGATGATCTTTCTATCCATAGTTCGGGAACAAGTGACCAATCATGGATGCATGAGGATAACCACTTCTGGATATGCAAAGTAGATAGTAGAAAAGAAACAATACTTCAAACCTCATCACCAATAGTTGGAGGTGAGAGGCCTATAGAAGATCCTACCTACATGCCTCAAATATTCTCAGACAAAGCATTTGAGGTGCATGGGTGGAAGGAGATATTGGCTACCTTAGATGTGTGTGTAAATGAACAAGTCATCACAATGCCTAAGTGTGTGGAAAAAGAGGGTTAGGACTTAAGTTTATAGAAAAATAAATATTTGGGAAGAAGAGTCATATGATGAAAATTCTTATGAAGAATTTGAAATTGGTATTGTAATGGAATTGGAATTCCAATTTAAAAACAATTACATGTGAGTAGTAAGTAGACCTTTTTGAAAAATACCCTAGTATGATGAACATATGGAGTATCCTAAGGCTCCTAGTAAGGACTTGATAAAATTAGAGGAAGAAGAACAACCTAAAGAATACTTTGTGGCACCAGAACATTTCATGAAGTACAAAATAGAGGATAGAAGGATAGCCATTCGAATGCCCAAAAGAGAGGCACAAGAAGGAGTGGTTGAGGACAATAAATAGCAAACCAAAAACTTAATAGTAACTTGGGAGGATTACAAGTACTCATGCACCTTCATTGGGAAGGATGTGTCTTGTGAGGAAGAAATTGAAATTGTGGAATTATTACAGGGTTATAGGGATATCTTTGGATGGACATATAAGGACTTGAAAGTGGTCAACCTAGAAATTTTCTCACACAGGATAACTATGAATCCTAAGGCTAATCCATCAAAACAAAGGACATATACTTATAATGATGTGAGATCCACCAAAGTAAGAGAAGAAATAGAAAAATTGATTGCGACAAGATTCATCTATGAAATAGACCGCACAGAGCGGGTATCCTGCATAGTGATACTCACAAAAAAGAACAAAAAAATTAGGGTTTTTATCAACTTAAGGAAAGTAAATGCTGCCACAATCAGGGATAGTTATCCTCTCCCCATTGTGGATCATCTATTAGAAAGGGATGTATGCAAGGAGATATATAACTTTGTTCCATACTTAAAGTGCCTAATTGGACAAAGCCTTTCCATATACATGTGGATGCATCTAATTTTGCAGTATTATGCATGCTTGCACAACCAATGGATGAAGAAACATTAGACAACCTTATTGCTTATGTGAGTAGACAATCAAATCAATCTCAGATGAACTATAGGAAAACACAAAGAGAAGGAATTGTGATGGTCTATGCAGTCAAGAAACTCAAACATTACCTTCTAGCAAAAAAGTTCAAGTTTTTTGTAGATAATCAAACATTGCTCTACCTAGTAAATAAACCATGGAACACCAAAACACTAGGTAGATGGTACTTACTACTCATGGAATTTGATTTCAAGGTAACAGTAAATACAAACAGATTTGTTTTCTATAAACTTATTCAATACCTAATAAACACCTCAACGCACCAAGATATGTGCTCCTAACCTCCTCAAGTCTTTGATTTATGTCCTTTTTTATTTTTGGTTCATCAATTGTGATAATAAGATCATCAACATATGGGCATATGTGTACCTATTTACCTTCTCGTCCCTTCATAAACGATGAAGAATGTAATTGAATTTGTTTGAATTCAAAATTCATCACATTTTCCTCCAATCTTTGATTCTAAGATTTTGAATCTTCCTTTAATCCATATAATGCCCTTATAAGATTAAAAACATGATTAAGAAACTATATGAGGAAAACTAGTTGCTGCATGAATGCTACCTCTTCCAACTTTCCCTTTAAGGATGCATTCTTTACATCAAACTCATAGACACCTCCTTGTGTACCCAAAGCATTGACGTTCCTAATTGTAGTCATCTGTACCTGCAACAAAAATTTTATGTTTATATTCTCTTTGATGGGGTTTGCTCAAGTTGATATGAGGTCCAAATCTTTGATGTAAACAAGCAATAATGATCATTATGGTAGTCATCTTCTTTTCCATAGTAATAAATTTGACTTCACAATATATTCCATTAGTTTGAGAAAACCCCTCACCTACCAATCCAGCCTTGTTTCTTGCTATGGTGTCCTTCATATTCAATATGCAAGTCTACAATTTCTTTACCTTGATCATCACACTATATAATTCTTGCTTTACCTTTGTTGGATCATAAAGTTGAATAGCTTCTTGATCTCCCCCGATATGCTAAATCAATTTTCAATTCTTCCAAAATGCTCGATATCCTTGTTCCTCTAATTTCCCATGCTTACTTTCTTCTCTCTTCAAAGCTACCTCTATTCATGTATCTCCTCGAATAATACACCATTATTCTTTCCATATCATGGGAGTAACTCATAAAACGCTACACCCCTCAAAATATTTAGCTCTTTAGTGTGTGGGTTATAACACTTGTATCCCTTTTACGCATTTTCCATCCTCCATGAGATCTCCTTAAGTCTATTACCAAGGATGGGAATGCATGCATGCATGCAACATATAAAAAAATTCACATGTGCACATTTATTGAACCTCTTCTGTGAGCCCAGATTGGTAAGGTTTCCTCATATTCTCAATTCTTTTGGTTTAATTTCATATCTTTAGAACAATATAAATCAATGAAACTTGACACCAAAAAGGACAACATAAAGAAAAGTTCAAGAAAGAAGTACAAGATATCATTTAAATTGTTCAATTTAAATCACGCCAAGAAGAAAGGAAAATGGATGAATTATTAAAAAATATACTTGTGGTAACTCCATCAACCCAATAATAATTAGGTACATTCATGTTATTCGTCATATATATTTTTACATGTGTGATATATATGTTCTTCCTATGTGATACCCCATCTTTCTAGTATATGGTCCTAAACGTAAATTGCTTCTTGATCCCATGGGACCATACGTAATCATATACCTCTTAGGAGACATAGCTTCCCCTTCTATCTAACCTTAAAACCTTCATATATAGCTTGAAATGTTTGAACATTTCTAATAAATCTGACTTCTTTATGTAGTAGGTCCATAAAATCCTTGTGCAATGTTCTATGAATGTGAAAAATTACTCAGTTTTTCCCAATGATTCTTTCGTGGGTGGACCCCAAATATTTATGTTTATAAGCTCCAAAGGATGCTTTCTTTTCTAGCTAATTATCTTGAAATGTATCCCACTTCTCTTGCCTAATTGAGAAGCCTCAAAGAATACTTCATGTTTAGATATTGGAGGTCTAGTAGTCCTATAAAAATTCCCCTTCTCCCCTTATATATCAAGTTATGAATATTAATGTGACCTATTCTTTTCTGCCATAAGTCTAAGGTATAGTATTCTTAGACCCAAAATGGAAATATGAAGTGTAACATTCGTTAGTGTTTACATCAAATATACATAACATTCCTTACTTATTCCCTTTGGAAATGAACTTATAGCCTTATTTAGGTTTCTTCACAAAGTATTCTCCTCATTTAAATTCACTTTGATTTCTTTATGAATTATCTACCTAATTGATATAAGACTATTTGTTATGGTTGGCACATGGAGGACATTCTTGAGGAAGCCACTCTTCTAGTTGGTGTTCAAGACCACATCTCCAATCTTTGTAATAAAATGATGGGTGTTATCCCCTATCTCCACATTCCCTCTTGTTTTGGATTCATGAAATCTAGTAAACCAATGCCTTTTTTTAGCCCATAGTTTGGTTGCAAACACAATCTCTATGGAAAACACTATCACGAATTTTCTCACTTACATGCATCATTGCTAGCAACTTCTCGCAATTCAAATTTGAAATAGAATCAGCATAGTTACCTTAAACTCTCTAATTTATCAATATTTCTTATTTTTCCTTTAGGCTTCTACTTCACATCATTCTGTGGGAAAGTGAGCAAGCTTGCTAAAAACATAACACCCATCTCTATTATTCTTGTTCCTTGAATTGCCATCCCTCTCTCCTCTTTTTATTTCTCTTCCACTTCCTCTTTGAGATCCTTCTCCATATTTTTGTTCTTTATTTCCTAATGATCTTTGTCATTGACCAAACCTTCCTCTTCCTCTAATTGAGCCTCTTCTCCTTAGTTTTCCTCTTGAATTACCTCCATACAGTTTTGGGGTCTGATTTCTATTCGAGTTACCACCTTCTATCTTTATTTCATTTGTTACATTAAATTCTAAAAGCTATTCAAAATCGATCAAGGAGTCCCTTATGTATATTGAGTTAGTGAAAGCCTTCAATTTTTCATCATCTTGTAAACGATTGTGTGTGTATGCCACTAGATCATCATCCTCTATGAGCCACTCTATTGACACAAAAGCATCCATGAGCTCCTTGAGCTTCATGATGTAAGTTTTGAGTGAACTTCACCAAGTTTTTTGAATGTTTTGAAGCTCATTTTTTAGTTCCATCTTCCTTTTCTTTGTACTCAAGGATTAGAACATCTCATACCTTTATCCAAGTCATGGATATGAGCAATCATGTTGGTTTCCATATGTTGAAGGAAGATGAGCATCACCCAAATTTCCTCGTCTCCTTTTTGCTAGGATTCTCTCCAACTTTAGGATTTGTTAGAATTCCACTCACCAATCCCCATAATCTTTTTCCCATGAGAAAGCTTGATACTCTAAACCACAAAGACCTACAATTATTATTATCTAACTTCTCGTTTTTAGTATTGAAATCTTCCATGTGTGCTTTCCACATTCTCTATGACGTTTAAACCCTCCTCAAGGTTTTTGCACTGATGAATGACCAAGAATTTACCTCCAAATAGCAATCGGATATCGCCTTTGATGTTTATGGCTCTTCCTTTGAATTCCATTTGCTTCAACTATTGTAATGGTGTTCTTAACCTTTGAATTGAGTTTCCACATGTGTGTTGATGTTTTCTTTTTTCTTTGATACCATTATTGGGAGTGGTTCCAATTCCACAAGAAACTAGAACCTAGTACGAAAGCTGATGCGGAAGGTGTCGAAGATGATGATATTCTGCATATTCCTGTTTGTGCTGCGGTTTCTGCTACACCTACTGTAGAGCAGATTCGTTTGGATGTCAAACGTGCCATTATTCCTCACATTCGCCCTTGCAGAACAGCTAAGGATGCTTGGGATACACTTACCACATTGTACCAAGCTAGGAATGAGGCTCGTGTTGCTTACCTCCGAAAACAGTCCGAGAGTGAGCACATGAATGAAGGTGATTCTATGGACAGTTTCCTAACGAGATCAAAGACTTGAAGGAACAGTTGATTTCTGCTGATGAGGTTATACCAGATAGCTCACTTGTGCAGACCGTTTCGAATGGTCTTCCTGATTCATATCAGAGTTTTGCTTCTACTCTTCGGTTGATGATGAAAGGCAATCTGAATGCCTTATCATTTGAGGAGTTAGTCTCTGTTCTATTGCAGGAAGATTAGTCCAGGCAGAACAGGTCCATTATGCGAGTTGCAGATCAAGCTTTCTTGGCTAGTCAGAAGGGCAAAGGAAAATGGAGCTCTTCAACTAGTAAGCAGAAATCTGTTAATTCTACATATTCGAAGAAGAAGATAAAGATGAGAAGAAATCAGAAAAGCAGAAATTGTTTTTTAAGTACTCTAAAGGGAATGATCATATCATAAAGAACTGTCCAAAACTGGCTGCTAAAGAGGCAAAGAAGAAACATGCTGGAAAGGTTGTTGCCTCTACACCAAAAACAGAGTCTACTAATCTTGTGCAGGAAGAAGAATGGGCGTTTACTACTGTCGATAGTTTTGACCCATCTTCTCATGAGCAGTGCATGTCTGCAGTAGACTCAGATGTTTGGTATTTTGACAGTGGGGCAACCAAACATATTACATCGCAGTGCAGTTTCTTCTCTTCACTCGAGCCTGCCCCTACAGGGAATACTGTTACATGCGCCAACAACTCCTCTTATCCTGTTATGGGAGTTGGTAAGATCATTTTGACTACTGCTGATGGTAGTTCTTTCACTTTGTTAGATGCTTTATTTGTGCCAAGGATCAAGAAGAACTTTTTATCAGTTTCTGTATTAGCCAAGATTGGCATGGTTGTGAAATTTGTTGATGAAAGGTGTACAGTTCCTGATCTTTCAAATGGCGATGTGATTATTGCTTCTGGCATTTTATGTCGTGGGCTATATTAGCTCATAGACTATGAGAGATCAGTAAATGATTTGGCATGTGCAATAAATGATTTTCAAGCTATGTCAGATGCAAAGCTTTGGCATGCACACTTTGGTCATTTGAATTTTGCTAGTTTGCTACACCTGCAGAAATCTGAAATGGTGTCCTCCTTGCCCAAACTTGAGGCACCTAGAAAACATGTTTGCGAAGGCTGTATTTTGGGCAAAATGCAGTGTTCGTCCTTTCCAAAAGATGGTTCAGTTCGGGCTACTCAGAAATTGCAGCTTGTACATAGTGATGTCTATGGTCCTATGCAGACACCTTCTTTTGGGAATTATCTTTACTTCGTGACTTTCATCGATGATTTTTCCTGGCATGCATGGGTATATCCATTGAAGGCAAGGTCGAAGTGTTCATGTGCTTCAAAAAATTTTGGGTTTTGGCAAAAAATCTGTCAGCATGTAAAATGGGCACCCTCCGTTCTGATCGAGGGGGGGGGATATATTGTTGATATATTTAGGTAGTGATGTGTGTGAACACACTAGGACCACCAGGGCACTTTTTTCCCTCTTTAGGAGGTTTTTTTCCCTCGGCTTGTATATACGCCTATAGCCCTAATGGGCTACTTATCTTTGTACATTCTCTAGTAATACATTCAGTATTGTGTGATGTGCTCCAAGCTTCTTGTTCTTGCTTGTGCTGTTCGCGTGCTTCCACATATGTCTAACTCCAACAATTGGTATCAGAGCAGGTCGTCGCTTCATCTAGGGTGTCGTCGACACTCCTTCGTTTGCAGTCTCAGAATCGCATGAATTTTGGTGAGCATACTCAGTGTGTTTCCGAGATCTGAGCTCGTTTCGGCCTTTGAACGCACTGTTGCAGTGCTTGTGCAGGCTATTTCATCTTTTTGTGCCAAAGGTATATACTAGTTTCTGTTCGCAGTTATAAGCGTCTCGAAGTCTGCTACAGGTCTAGCAGAACTTGTCTGGGCAGTTCTGTCCAACTTTTTGAGATATAGTCAATTTTTTGCATCAAGGTATTTAAGTCACCGACCATGGCTGAAAGCAGTGATGTATTCCGTATGTTGGCTGTTGAGGATAAGTTGGATGGTACCAACTACCCATTATGGGCTTATATGATGCGACATGTATTGGTTGCAAAAGGATTGTGGAACATTGTGCAGGGTGTTGAAAGACGTCTTGTTACACCTCTAACTACAGGTACTACAAATACAGGTGCTGGAGCTGATGAAGATGGTGTCGAAGATGATATTCCACAGATTCCTGTTCGTGTTGTTGTTTCCACTACACCTACTGCAGAGTAGATTTGTTGGGATGGCAGAGATGCCAAGGCACATGCATTGATAGATTTGTCTGTCAAACGTGCCATTATTCCTCACATTCGCTCTTGCAGAACAGCTAAGGATGCTTGTGATACACTTACCACATTGTACCAAGCTAGGAATGAGGCTCGTGTTGCTTACCTCCGAAAACAGTTGGAGAGTGAGCACATGAATGAAGGTGATTCAATGGAAAGTTTCCTAATGAAGATCAAAGACTTGAAGGAACAATTGATTTCATTTGATGAGATTATACCAGATAGCTCACTTGTGCAGACCGTTCTGAATGGTCTTCCTGATTCATATCAGCATTTTGCTTCTACTCTTCGTTTGATGATGAAAGGCAATCCTAGTGCCTTATCATTCGAGGAGTTAGTCTCTATTCTATTGCATGAAGATCAGTTGAGGCAGAACAAGTCCATTATGTGAGTTGGAGATCAAGCTTTCCTAGCTAGTCAAAAGGGCAAAGGAAAATGGAGCTCTTCAACTAGTAAGCAGAAATCTGCTAATTCTCCATATTCGAAGAAGGAAGATAAAGATGAGAAGAAATCAGAAACGCAGAAATGTTTTTGTAAGTACTGTAAAGGGAATGATCATATCATAAAGAACTGTCCAAAACTGGCTGCTAAAGAGGCAAAGAAGAGAACTTGATGATGCGTGAAGGGGGGGGGGGGATTTCTTATAGTTAACAATCCTTTTGCCAAGGAAGAACAACGATTTTTCAATTGACCACTCCTTTTGATCAACAACAAGCTTAAACCCAAGTGGGCCCCTCATGAGGGTGATGAAAGGGTTATTAACCTTCTTTGTAATGCCATCTAAGCTGTGTAAAAGCTTCCCCTACTTTGTGGGATTTGGGGGGTCACGTGGGCACTAGTCCCCTTCTCTTGTACTTTTGCTTCTTTATTTAATTCAAGTTCGGGAGAGTAGGTTAATGCCGAACTTCCTTTATATTAAAAGAAAAGAGGCAAAGAAGAAAGAGGCTTGAATGGTTCTTGCAGAAGCCTCAAGACCAAACACAGAGTCTGCTAATCTTGTGCAGGAAGAAGAATGGGTGTTCACTACTGTTTGCAGTTTTGACCCATCTTCTCATGAGCAGTGCATGTCTGCAGTACACTCAGATGTTTGGTACTTTGACAGTGGGGGTACCAAACATATTACCTCGTAGCACAGTTTCTTCTCTTCACTCGAGCCTGCCCCTACAGGGAATACTGTTACATGCACCAACAACTCCTCTTATCCTGTGATGGGAGTTGGTAAGATCATTTTGACTACTCCTGATGGTAGTTCTTTCACTTTGTCAGATGCTTTATTTGTGCCAGGGATCAAGAAGAATCTGTTATCAGTTTCTGCATTAGCCAAGATTGGCTTGGTTGCGAAATTTGTTGATGGCAGATGTACAATTCATGATCTGTCAAATGGCGATGTGATTATTGCTTCTGGCATTTTATGTCGTGGGCTGTATAAGCTCATCGACTATGAAAGATCTGTAAATGATTTGGCATGTGCAGTAAATGATTCTCAGGCTATGTCAGATGCAAAGCTTTGGCATGCACGCTTTGGTCATCTGAATTTTGCTAGTTTGCTATGCCTGAAGAAATCTGAAATGGTGTCCTCTTTGCCCAAAATTGAGGCACCTAGAAAACATGTTTGTGAAGGCTGTATTTTGGGCAAAATGCAGCGTTCCTCCTTTCCAAAAGATGGTTCAGTTCGGGCTACATAAAAATTGCAGCTTGTACATTGTGATGTCTGTGGTCCTATGTAGACACCCTCTTTTGGAAATAACCTTTACTTCGTGACTTTCATTGATGATTTTTCCAGGCATGCATGGGTATATCCACTCAAAGCAAAGTCCGAAGTGTTCATGTGCTTTAAACAATTTTTTCTTTTGGCTAAAAATCTGTCAGCATGTAAATGGGCACCCTCCGTTCTAATCGAGGGGGGGGAATATATGTCCTCTGATTTTAATACATTTCTGGCTCAATGTGGGATAAAACACCAGTGTACAGTGCCGTATACACCTCAACAGAATGGAGTTGCTGAACAGAAGAATAGGTCTCTCATGGAGATGGCGAGGTGTATGATCAAGAGTCAGGCTTTACCTCATTGTTTCTAGCTTGAGGCTATCATGTGTGCAGCATATGTACTAAACAGGTGTCCCACTAAAGCACTGTAGTCTATCACTCCATATGAGGCTTGGCATGATCGCAAGCCATCTGTTGCTCATCTGCGTGTTTTTGGTTGTTCGGCATACGCATTACTGCCTGAACAACATCGCACAAAATTGGATGATAAAGCAGTAAAATGTATTTTTGTTGCGTACAGTTCTGAAAGTAAAGGCTATCGTCTGTATCATCCACAGACTAAACGCATTCTGGTTAGCCGTGATGTTGTTTTTGTGGAAGATGCTATTCAGCCATTGCTTTCATGTACTAAGGAGACATCTGTTAGCTCCAAAGACATGTCTCATACTTTAATGCCTCTTTTTATAGGTGGACAGTCTAGTGCTAGTCCTAATGAGGCAACTTCTCAGCCTTTGCAGGTTTCATATGATGATGCAGATCATTCCATTTCTTATGCAGATTTACATGATGCACTTGTTGATGAGAGAGCTGATATTGAGCACGCAAAAACTATGCCAAAATGGCTGGTGCAGACTTTGCGTGATAGCAAATTAGATGCACCTTTGTCATATCGTACTTGTTCAGGCTCTCATAGTGCCTCCTTTGCATCAGATTGCTATGCTATGGCTGCGTCTAGTCTCTGTGATGAGAATGAGCCTGTTTCTTTTGATGAAGGACAAAATTCAGAAAATTGGATGGCTGCTATGCAATCTAAATATGATGGTATAATGAAGAATGGTAGATGGTCTTTATGAGACTTGCCTCCTGGCAAGAAGGCCATTGGCACTAAGTGGGTATACAAGCTGAAGCGTAAACCTGATGGTACATTTGATAGGTATAAGGCTAGGCTTGTTGCAAAGGGTTATGCGCAGGAAAGAGGCATTTATTTTGATTAGACGTTTGCACCTACATGCCATATGACTACTGTTCGGAGCATTTGTGAACTTGCAGCCCATCATGGTTGGAATGTACATCAGTTGGACATTAAAACAACATTTCTGAATGGTGACTTGCATGGAGAAGTGTATGTTTTTCAACAACGTGGCTTTGTGAAGAAAGGGCATGAAAACCAGGTGTGCAGGTTAAAGAAGGCATCAAAGCAAGCACCACGTGCTTGGTATGAGAAGATACATGCCTATTTGGTTGCACATGGTTTTGAGAACAGTCCAACTGAAAGCACCTTATATGTTAAGCGTGCTAATGATGTGCTTCTGATCATTGTTGTCTATGTTGACAACATGCTGCTCACTGGTCCTATTGAGAAGCATATTGCTGATTTCAAGGCTGATTTGCATGCCTCATTTGAGATGTCTGATTTGGGGCATTTGCATCACTCTTTGGGCATTCAATTTATGCAAGTTGATGGTGGAATGGCTTTGTGTCAAACAAAATATATTGACACATTATTACAGCGTTTTGGCCTTGAAGACTGTAAGCCTATCGCCACTCCTATGGAGACAGGTTTACGATTGAGTCTTCATGATACTGGAGATGCATTTGATGCTATTCTCTATCAGCAGGCTGTTGGATGCTTGATTTACTTATGCATTACTCGGCCGGATATTCAATTTGCTGTCTCACAAATGAGCAGGTTTATGCGTTGCCCAGGAGTCACGCATTGGAAGGCGGTTAAGCACATCTTTCGCTACTTGAGTGGTACTCGGCTACTTGGGTTGTTTTATCCTGAGGGGGGATCACTACCGCCAAATTTGCATGCTTTTTCTGACTCTGATTGGGCTGGTTGCTATGACACTCGTGTGTCCACCAGTGGTTTTCTCTTCATGCTTGGTAGCTCATGTATATCTTGGTTGAGCAAGAAGCAACGTACTGTGGCCACTTCCAGTTGTGAGGCAGAGTATAGGGCAGCTTTCACAGCTACTGTTGAGTGTGTGTGGCTCAGATGCCTTATGGCTGATTTGGGTGTTGGTCAGACTTCTGCCACCACCATCTTCACTGACAGTCAGAGCGCATTGGCAGTTGCGAGGAACCCCATGCTCGCACTAAGCACATTGAGGTGCATTATCATTATGTCAGGGAGAAGTTCTCTACTGGGGAGATCAGCTTGGCATATGTGCCCATGCAGGAGAACATTGCAGACCTTTTCACGAAGGCTCTGCCTAGGGAGAAGTTTGAAGCTTTCCGTAAAGCTTTGGGCTTACTTCCTTTTGTGGAGTGATTTCCACATAGCTTGGCACTTCCTTATACATGAGTTCCATCTACTTGTTCACCGCATCACTCCCAGGGGGGATTTGTTGATATATTTAGGTAGTTATATGTGTGAACACACTAGGACTGCCGGGGCACTTTTTTCCCTCTTTAGGAGGTTTTTTTCCCTCGGCTTGTATATACGCCTATAGCCCTAATGGGCTACTTATCTTTGTACATTCTCTAGTAATACATTCAGTATTGTGTGTTGTGCTCCAAGCTTCTTCTTCTTCCTTGTGCTGTTCACGTGCTTCCACAGACGTCTAACTCCAACATATATGTCTTTTGATTTTAATGCATTTCTGGCTGAACGTGGAATAAAACACCTGTGTACAGTGCGGTATACACCTCAACGGAATGGAGTTGTTGAACGAAAGAACAGGTCACTCATGGAGATGGTGAGGTGTATGGTCAAGAGTCAGGCTTCACCACATAGTTTATGGCTTGAGCCTCTCATGTGTGCAACATATGTACTGAATAGGTATCCCACTAAAGCACTGCAGTCTATCACTCCATATGAGGCTTGGCATGACCGCAAGCCATCTGTTGCTCATCTGCGCGTTTTTCGTTGTTTGGCATATGCATTAGTGCCTGAACAACATCGCAAAAAATTGGATGATAAAGCAGTAAAATGTATTATTGTTGGGTACAGTTGTGAAAGTAAAGGCTATGATCTGTATCATCATAGACTAAACGCATTCTGGTTAGCCGTGATGTTGTTTTTGTGGAGGATGCTATTCAGCCATTGTTTTCGTGTACTAAGCAGAAATTTGTTAGCTCCAAAGAAATGTATGATACTTTGCTGTCTCTTTTTATAGGTGGACAGTTTAGTGCTGGTCCTAATGAGGCAACTTCTCAACCGTTGCAGGTTTCATGTGATGATGTAGATCATTCCATTTTTTATGCAGATTTACATGATGCACTTATTGATGAGAGAGCTGATATTGAGCAGGCAAGAACTATGCCAAAATGGTTGGTGCAAACCTTGTGTGATAGCAAATTAGATGCACCTCTGTCATATCATACTCGATCAGGCTCTCATAGTGCCTCTTTTGCATCAGATTGCTATGCTATGGTTGCATCTAGTCTATGTGATGAGACTCAGCCTGTTTCGTTTGATGAAGCACAAAATTCATAAAATTGGATGGCTGCTATGCAATCTGAATATGATGCAATAATGAAGAATGCTACTTGGTCTTTATGTGACTTGCCTCCTGGCAAGAAGGCCATTGACACTAAGTGGGCATACAAGTTGAAGCGTAAACCTAATGGTAAAGTTGACAGGTATAAGGCTAGGCTTGTTGCAAAGGGTTATGCATAGGAAAGAAGCATTGATTTTGATGAGACCTTTGCACCTACATGCCGTATAACTACTGTTCGGAGCATCTATGCACTTTGCAGCCCATCATGGTTGGAATGTACATCAGTTGGACATTAAAACACCATTTCTGAATGGTGACTTGCATGAAGAAGTGTATGTTTTTCAGCCTCGTGGCTTTGTGCAGAAAGGGCATGAAAACCAGGTGTGGAGGTTAAAGAAGGCATTATATGGTTTAAAGCAAGCACCACGTGCTTGGTATGAAAAGATACATGCCTATCTGATTGCACATGGTTTTGAGAACAGTCCAACTGAAAGCACCTTATATGTTAAGCGTGCTAGTGATGTGCTTCTGATCATTGTTGTCTATGTTGCCGACATGCTGCTCACTGGTCCTATTGAGAAGCATATTGCCGATTTTAAGGCTGATTTGCATGCCTCATTTGAGATGTCTGATTTGGGGCATTTGCATCATTATTTGGGCATTTAGTTTATGCACGTTGATGGTGGAATGGCTTTGTGTCAAACGAAATATATTGACACATTATTGTAGCATTTTGGCCTTGAAGACTGTAAGCCTATTGCCACTCCTATGGAGACAGGTTTACGATTGAGTCTTCATGATGCTGGAGATGCATTTGGTGTTGTCCTCTATCAGCAGGCTGTTGGATGCTTGATTTACTTAAGCATTACTCGGCCAGATATTCAGTTTGCTGTCTCACAGATGAGTAGGTTTATGCATTGCCCAGGAGTCAAGCACTGGCAGGCGGTTAAGCGTATCTTTCGCTACTTGAGTGGTACTCGGCTACTTGGGTTGTTTTATCCCAAGGGGGGATCACTACCATCAGATTTGCATGCTTTTTCTGACTTTGATTGGGTTGGTTGCTATGACACTTGTGTGTCAACTAGTGGCTTTTGCTTCATGCTTGGTAGCTTATGTATATCTTGGTCGAGCAAGAAGCAGCCTACTGTGGCCACTTCCAGTTGTGAGGCTGAGTATAAGGTAGCTTTCACACTGACTGTTGAGTGTGTGTGGCTCAGACGACTTATGGCTGATTTGGGTGTTGGTCAGTCTTCTGCCATCATTATCTTCACTGATAGTCAGAGTGCATTGGCAGTTGCGAGGAACCCTGTGTTCCATGCTGGCACTAAGCATATTAAGCTGCATTATCATTATGTCAGGGAGAGGTTCTCTGCTGGGGAGATCAGCTTGGCATATGTGCCCACGTAGGACAACATTGCAGACCTTTTCACGAAGGCTCTGCCTAGGGAGAAGTTTGAAGCTTTTCGCAAAGCTTTGGGCTTACTTCCTTTTGTGGAGTGATTTCCACATAGCTTGGCACTTCCTTATACATGATTGCCAGCTTATTGTTCACCGCATCACTCCTAGGGGGGATTTGTTGATATATTTAGGTAGTGATGTGTGTGAACACTCTAGGACGGTCGGGGCACTTTTTTCCCTCTTTAGGAGGTTTTTTCCCCGGGCTTGTATATACGCCTATTGCCCTAATGGGCTACTTATCTTTGTACATTCTTATACATGAGTGCCAGCTTATTGTTCACCGCATCACTCCCAGGGGGGATTTGTTGATATATTTAGGTAGTGATGTGTGTGAACACTCTAGGATGGTCGGGGCACTTTTTTCCCTCTTTAGGAGGTTTTTTCCCCCGGCTTGTATATACGCCTATTGCCCTAATGGGCTACTTATCTTTGTACATTCTCTAGTTATTACATTTAGTATTGTGTGTTGTGCTCCAAGCTTCTTCTTCTTCCTTGTGCTCTTCGTGTGCTTTCGCAGATGTCTAACTCCAACAGAAAATAACATGATTTTGTATGTATTGCTTTCTTGGGATACAAATCTTACCAGTATGAAGCAAATATTCTTCTCTCCTAGAATGATTCTTGAATTTTACTTCCAAACTACTTGATTCACTTGTTTTATTCTTGTTAGGTGCATTCCAAGCATAGCTATAGGTTTGATCTTTGCAACTTCCCTTAAATGTTGGAATAATTCACTTTGAACTTGTACAAAACTCACATTATTCAACATAATCATCCAACTCAAGGCATCCACCATCACATTGAACTTTCCTTTTCTATCTTTTAGTTTGTAACCAAACTCTTGGAGTTTTTCAGCCCACTTCGGTTTTCTACCTCTTAAGTCTAGTTGGTTTTAAAAGCACTTTATTCACTCTTGTAAAAGAAAGTATCACATTTCACCCATACAACGAGTGGTGTGAATTTTTTAAGACCATTTACTTTTGTGAATATTTTTGCATTCATAGGTGGAATAATTTTGTTGGAAAAGACTTAGCTTTCTACTTTCATAAGCTATTGGTAAACCATCTTGGCTTAACAATGCACAAGTACATTTGAAGTTGTATATGTTTCTACTTGGAAAGGCGCTTTGAAATCCACAATTTCAAAACTAGGACCGAAGCTAAAGTAAGCTTCAAGTCTTGAAAAATTTCATTCGATCCTCTTTCCATTCTAACTTTTTATGATTACCCTTAAGTTGATTAGTTAAGGGCACCACTATCTTGGCATAATTAGAAACAAACTTCAGATAATATTCTATGAGTCATAGAAAACTTAATATATCCCAAAAAGTCTCAAGCTCAAGCCATTCGAGAATCACTTGTACCTTTTTTGGGTCAACTTTGATTCCCTTGATGGATATCATACATCCATAGTACTTTACTTTTTGGAGTAAATAATTCACATTTTGATTCTCTAACATAAATTTTATTTTCGAGCAGAAGTTCAAAGACATTTTTGAAGACTTCTGCATGAGTTTCATAGTCTTTACTAAAGAGTAGGATGTAATCAAAGAAATCTACAACAAATTTCTCTAAGTATGGCCATAAAATGTGATTCATGCAAATGTTGGAGATGCATTCGACTATGGGAATGACATCACTAGTCACTTTTAGTGAGCATACTTTGTTCTAAATGTTGTCTTGGGAATATTGATGTCTTGAATTCTTATTCCCTGATATTCATGACGTAGGTCCATCTTCCAAAAGAATTTAGCTCCTCTCAAGCTTTTAAAGGGATTTTCAACTAGTGGCATTGGTACTTGTTCTTAATGGTTTTATTGTTTAGGGCCGTATAATCTATGCACAACCTCGTGGATATATCTTTCTTTTGAACAAGAAAGATGAATGCAAGCCAAGGTGAGTGGATTGGATGAATAAACCCTTTATCAAGATATTGTGTGATTTTCTTCTCACCTTCCACTATGAGGACAAATGGGAGTTGGTAGGGGTTTTTAAATTTTTCCATTATTCTTGAAAATAGACCTTTAGCATGATTAATGTTTCCACTAGAGGGTGGCGAGCCATGGAGTTGTTATGAAGGGAGCACATCTTTGTGTTCTTTTAAAAGAAATTTAAACTTAAAAAATACATCGGGAGGAATAAAAATATGGATAACCAACAATGCTCTCTATTATCCAAAATATTTGCACTAGTGCTAAGGACGAGAAAATCTTGAGTCCTAGCTTCATTGTTTACAAGTTTCCTTAATTTCAAACTAGAATCAAGGGGTACTTGGAACATCATGCCTCTTCCTTGATTTTATACAACCCATGACACAAGAACTGCAAAGTATTTGTGTGGTAGCTTCATTAGAATAAGGATCCTGAGCTCTAGAGCCACTAGCTCCCTATGACCATCTACCCTTTCCATATTCAGGATTTTGAGGTCCAATTTATCTTTAAACTCTTCGCAAGGGCATAAGTTATAAAGTTTTGGGTTGCCAAATCATCAACCATGATCCGCATAATGAAACCTTGAACCAATCTTTGTTACTTGACCAAGTCATTAGATTCAAACCTTGTTGATGCCACATGTTCCTAGATACTTCATGTCAATGGATACAAACACAATGCATCACTTGAACTTGTCTATAATCTTAATTTTCATATGGTCTAGAATTAATTGAACTTATTTTTTCACCTTCCCCTTATCAGCTTGTCCCTTCGAACTAGACAAGCCATACTTCCACATTTGGGTTTTAGGCATTTAAACCACAAGTCTTGTTAGTTTTCTTTCTCAAATTCAACCGCAGAATGCACATTCTCAAAGAAATGGGCTTTTTTGGCATGCACTCCAAATAATTTTCCATTTTCCTTTATGTTTTTGAAGAATCTTTTTAGGATTGATACTAATCGATTTCATACCTTGAAGTGAGTTATCCTTGAAATTTTTTGCAACCTTACACATTTCTTCAATAACTTTAGGTGTAGAAATAACAATCTCATTTCTAATTCACAAATTAATTCCTCTCACAAAACCATGAAGGACACGAAAATTCTTTAATCTCATTATTGTCTCAAGATACCCTGAAATGTCAATGGATAATGGGTGTCCTTTCTGTTGGACTCTCTCCGAGGCTTCTTAGTTTTATTCCTCCACATTCTTAGGGAGGAATTCTTTCATGAATAGGTTTTCAAATAGTATCAATTTTGAGGGCTCTTTTGAATCTCATAGAGACTCATCTACCAAGTATAAGCCTTGGGGCCTAACAATAGATCAGTCTCCACTATTCTAACGTATTAGGTAGTATTCTGGAGGTAGTGGAGAAAGTAAGCATGAAATCCTTATTTATATCCTTATCATCACATGACAAATATGAGGATCTCATATTTTTCACTCAAGAACGGTCTTAAGGACGATTTAGGCCTACATCTTTTCTAACTGGATTAGAAAAATAGAGGATTGGAAGAAGTCATCAAATTAATATGACTCATCATGCTAATAGAGGAAAATTTATCCATTTGGGAAATGGTAGAACCTTTCTCCATAGATAGGAACATGGGATCGGTTGTTCTAATATTTTTATGACTACCTAGAGGAGTCCTACTTACTTCTTGGGACCATTGAAGTAAATTAAAGAGGACTTCAAGCTTTGAACTTTGTCAAAGATTCGGTGAACCTCTGCAACCTCCAATTGGAGTTTGGAAAAATTTTCAAGTACTTTATTTAACATCAATAGATTATCTTCTAAGCCTTTCCTCTAGTTACAAGTGTTAATTGATTTGCATTGTTCCATCAACATGATTACTTAGAACTTTTAAACCTACGCCCAATGCACCTTCTACATGCATATGGCGAAGAATGGAAGCATGATTGGTAAGTTTTGAAAGAATCAATAGATGCAATAGGCATGGAAACAAGCATAAATGAACTAGTACCACATGAAAAGGTAGTCTGGCTTGAATTATCTTCCACTACACACAAAATCGCACTTAACATTTAGAAATCCTACCATTTACATGTTATTTGCATTGAAATTAAAGCGATATTAAGGGTATTTCACAAGAGTACTTACTCCCTTTATATGTCTTGATGTCATATTCATTCTAGCTAAGGTTGCTAGAATAATGATGTTCCATATCACCAATACGTTTCTTCACATCGAATTGAAGCTTGGATATTGATGAAGATCTTATCTCCACCTCATGAAGTAATAAATTCCAACCTTGAATCATGTTGAAGCAATAAAAGTTCTTCCTTAATCACTGAAACATCTTGGCCAAGAAAGAAATTCCAACTTGAATAATCGTTGCCAAGAGGGTGGAAAGAGAATATGAAAATTTTGGAGATAGAGGGGATTTGAGGATTAAGAAGATTGCATTATGTCATAAGAAGCATCTTTTGATGATAAGAGAAGAAGTAAATTTTTCTTTCCTTATCTTGCAAGTAATAAAATCAAAACAAAAATCTTATGCTCTTGGATAAGAAGATGTGTAGAGAATATATCCTTATAGCTACCAATCAAAGGGGTAGAAATGGGAAAATACATTGAAACTATTGAGTGAAGCTGATTTTGGGCTAGAAAAATCCCATTTCTACTTCCATTATGTCCCAAGAGCACTTGTATAATGAAGGCAACAATAATATTATATAACTATAACAAGAAGGAGGATAATAGGAAACTTCTCATACTCTTATGGGTCCTAACAATTTTGTGAGTACGTGGGCAAAGTGTGTTGGAGCTGGGCCAAAACTGGGTGCCCTCCTCCTTTTGGGATGCTATGGGGGAGGGTTTCCCACACTCTAGGAGGTCCTCTTCACAATCCTTTTGCGTCAAGTAGCTACAAGAGAGTGTACAAGAAACAAAACTTCTTGAAATCTATGTTATGATGACAATGAGATTTGATAGCATTGTTATAGTATAACTTCCATGCAAAGATGATGAATGAATGAACAACTCACCACCCAATTGAGTCTCATATATATAACCATCATCAAATGTAGTCTTACTAAGAAAGTGACTACATGTTTGCCACATGTCCCATTCCTCTTAAGACAACTAGGGTGGTTGGTGAGTGATTTGTCGAAGTCCTCTTGAGTTGAAAACCTTCTAGAGGACCTTGGAGCTCTTGGGAAAAACTCTTACTCATGTCTCTCCTCCTTGATTTTAACCCAAGTCCTCCTTCTTCCTATCCTTGAAATATAACCACTAGGCCAAGTTACTTGTTTTCCCATGATCTTGACAACCTTGGTCTTTAATTAATTTTTAGGTTAAGTCAAGTGAGTTTAGAACACAACTCATGGTCTAAAGTGAGGAGCATAGTTTTCATCTCTCTAATTCACCTTTAAAAAAGAAAGGGGATCCTATCTTGTATTTTATTTGAAAATAGGGGAATCCATGTGTGGTGTGATCCCTACCCAAATCTCTCAAAAGACCATCTAGATTTTCACCTAGGTTGCATTATTCTTTATTCGACAATTCGTTTATTCGTAAATAATTACGCAATTTTACGACAAGCTCTTATTATTGGACCAAATTATTCGGTGAACGTCAGCTTATTTGGACACGCTCGAATAGTTTTTGCATGGAAATTCGACCCTTTTAGATCGAAAACATTTTGGATCGATAATTTTTCGATCGAATGTGTTTTTGATCTAAAAGGGTCTAAAAGCGTTTTCGATCGAAAAGCTTTTGATCGAAAATTTTTTTGCTCAAAAAATATTCGATCAAATAATATTTTATAAAATGGTTGAACTAGACTCATTTTTTCATAAAAGTTACTTTGTTCTTTACGAACTTAAAGTGTCGTAGAGAGAACAAGGTATAAATTTTTGCCATATTAAATAATTGAAACTATTGTGATTGTTTGACTCATTGATTCTTACTTCACAATAGTATATATATGTGAATTTAAAATCTATTATGTTTGATTCTTATTAATTTTTCATAAAAGCTACTTTGTTCTTTATGAACTTAAAGTGTCGTAAAGAGAACAAGGTATAATTTTTTGCTATATATATTAAACAATTTCAATTATTGTGATTATTTGACTCAATATTGATTCTTACTTCACAATAGTATGTGTAAATGTATGTGCATATGATTAGGAATTTAAAATCTATTGTGATTGTCTGATACAACATTGATTCTTACTTCATCAGGATATGTGTAAGTGTATGTGCATATGATTAAGAATTTAAAATCTATTGTGATATAGTAAATTTATTATTGAAAGATGTAGGTAGATTATGTTTGACTCAATAATGATTTTTGCTTCATAATAGTATATGTATGTGTGTGTATGAGTACGTGTATGCATATGAGTGTATAGTTGTGAATGAAAAATCTATTGTGATTGTTTGACTCTATTGATTCTTACTTCACAATAGTTTGTGTAAATATTTGTGCATATGATTAGGAATTTAAAATCTATTGTGGTTGTTTGATACAACATTGATTCTTATTTCACAGTAGTATGTCTAAGTGTATGTGCATATGATTAGGAATTCAAAATATATTGTGGTGCATTAAAATTATTATTGAAAGATATAGGTAGAGTATGTTTGATTCAACATTGAGAATCACTTCATAATAGTATATGTATGTATGTGTATGAGTATGTGTATGCATATGAATGTATAATTGTGAATGAAAAATCTATTGTGATTGTCTGACTCAATATTGATTCTTACTTCACAATAGTATGTGTAAGTGTATGTGCATATGATCAGGAATTTAAAATATATTCTAATTGATTGACTTAATATTGATTCGTATTTCACAATAGTATGTGTAAGTATATGTATGTGTAAATGCATATATGTGTATGAATGAAAATTAAAATCTATTGTGATTGTTTAACTCAACAATGATTTTTACTTCACAATAGTATGTGTAATTATAGTTTGTATATGGGTGTATGACTGAGAATTAAAGTCTATTGTAAATGTTTGACTCAACGTTGATCGAAATATCTTGTTTGATATTGATTTATATTGCTTTTTTTGTAGGTATAGTCTTCATAAATCAATTTGCAAGAACTATGGGAAAGGGAAAAGAATGGTCATATGTGATTGTTCATCAAGAGGGTAAAACAATATCCACAATACAATGCAAATGTTGTGCGCAATCTTTATGTAGGAAATGCAACTCGAATAAAAGAGCATCTCTTTAGTACAGGTAATAATGTGGCAGGATGCTCTAATCCAGATAGTGATATATGGGTACATTTTGCAAGTTATGCAAACAAATGTAAATCTCAAGGTATCACATCAAAAAGATTCAAAAGCATGAGTAGTTCATAGCACTTTCGAAGTAGCCCAAGTGTAGAGCAAGAACGAGTAGATGCGTCGATGATAGTAGAGGATCAGCATGATATTTCTACTCTCGTCTCCCAAACTGTTTTTGATAATAACCAAGATACATGTACTCCATTTTCTCCAACTGCATCAAAAAAGAGTGGATTTGGTGAATGTAGTGAAAATGGTGGATGTAATACTTTGTCACCATGCTTTGTCCGTAATAAATCGCAAAATACTATACATGTAGATTTTGAAAAGCAAGATTGTCTCGATCTTCATCTTAAATGGACTCAAGCATTCTTCGCATGTGGGATTCCTTTCAATGTTATTCGTAATCCCATTTTCAAAGATGCTTTGATGTCAACTGCACGAAAAAGTTTCACCATGCCTGATTATAATGAAATGCGAACAGAGTCTGTAGATAAAGTGAAAAAAAGTACTGAAGCTATTTTAAAGTGAACAATACTTGATTATGTAACCATGTATGGATGCACAATAGCATTGGATGGATGGTCAAGTTGTCGAAAGAAACCATTGATTAATGTCATGGTTATATGTCCAAAAGGAAACATGTTTTTAGAAGCTGTTGATACTTCTCTTAAAGAGAAAATTTTGGCTTTTCTTGTAAAGGTATATGAACATGCTATATCATGCGTGGGTGGTCCAAATAATGTGACTGCGATAGTGACAAATAAAGCCTCTAATTTTTGAAGTGCTAGAATTAAAATTCAAAACAAGTATGAAGGCATTACTTGGGTTCCATGTGCAACTCATACATTAAATTTATTATTCAAAGATATAGGTAGATTATCTTTCATTAAACAAAGCTTATTAGATGCAAATCATGTGGTCAAATTTATTAGAGAGCATCAATTTTCATATTTTCTCTTCCGATCAAAATCTCCCAAGAAAGCACTTCAGATTTTTTGTGCCACACGATTTGCAAATGCCTACATTGTACTCAATGGATTATTAGAAGTTAAGCCAACTCTTGTAGAAATGATTGGTGATTGAAGATGGGAGGCATGGCTAGAGAAGTATTCTTCTTATCGACTTGCAACATCCAAATGTACATGTCCAATACAATCACAAAATTTTTGGCGTAATCTTGAAAAAATTGTTGGTATCACTAAACCTTTTGTGGAACTTTTATGAATGGTTGATACTGATAAATTTGCGATTGGAAAAGTTTATTGGATTATGTCAGAAGCTATTCAAAAAGTAAAAGACTTTAATCAATTTTCATTACGAAAGAAAACATAGCTTGTATCATTAGAAGAGAAGAGATGGACGCAAATGCATAATCATTTGCATGGAACAACATTTGTTTTGAATCCAACATTTCAACTCAATGGTGAAGCATCAAACAAAGAAGTCATGGAAAACTCCAAAACCACATGTAAATTATTACTTCCAGGTACAAAGGGACGGGATGCATTCATTCAAAGAGTAGCATATGTAAATCAAGAAAGATCTTTTGGAGATTTATGGATTATTGAAGCAATTCAAAAGCATCCACCTCCTATTTGGTGGAAAGAGTATGGAGTTGAAGCACTGGAGTTGCAACATATAGCTATGAGAGTGATTTTAGTAGAAGCTTCAAGTGGTAGTTGTGAATGTAATTGGAGTGCATATGATTTTCTTCATTCAAAATGAAGAAATTGCTTAAGTGTATCACGTGCTAATGATTTGGTATATGTGTTTTGTAATATGCATTTGTTACATGCTCCAACCAAGATAGCTTCTACAAAAGCACAACAAAATTTTGGAGAACTTCAAAATCATGAAAGTTTAACAAATGATTCATGGAGTGATCATGATTTAGATGTAGATCATAATAACATGGAAGAAATGGATGACATGGTACCTGTCATAGATGATGATATTCAAAATGAAGAAAATGATGTACTGTGAATACTATGATTATATTCAATTGCAAAATCGAATACAAGTCATGTCTTTGATTACAAAAAAAGCTTGCCTACTCAATGTTTTCTTGATTCAATAACTCATCGGTAGTAAACCGATCAAAAGATGATGATGCCTCTAACAGTCTTCCATATTTGCTCTCATAAGCATCCACAGAAATTTGAAAATTTTTTACTTGATTTTGTAGATCATCAATCCTCTTTTGTTGATCATCTATTGTTCTTCGTAATGCATGAATTGTTAACCCTTCATTGTAGAATTCTGCACCTTGTGATGACAAATCATGTATAAGATTATGTTCTTCAGGTAGCAAAATGTAGGGCCGCTTTCGAGGAAGAGGGCCTTTGTTTCCTTGATTATAAAATTTGGCTCGATTTTGAGGACGACCAAACCGATACCTACATTCTTCGGACGATCATCCCAATCTATACGTGGATGAAGAATATCTTGTACAAAAACCTTTTGAATGAAATATAATGCTATTTGATTATTATTTGGTAATGATCTCTCAACTTGCACAAAGCGATGAAGTAGCATTTATACTAATCCTTTATGTTGTAAGTCTGAAAGCTTTAAGGGTGCTGTTTCTTTTGCCCTTCCTGTAACCCAAAAGGGAACATCACGAACAAAATAATTTAGACATAGCTTTTTTACTTCTTTCATTGACAATGCTTCTCCTTCTAATCCCTCTGGCTCTAAATCTTGATGGAATAAAAATGCTAATCCTCATTGTGGAAATTGAGCATTTTGCTAAGATAAAATCTTTTGAGATTCAGTATGATCAAGATCATCATTCACATCTGGCATTCTTGCAATTTTTTACTTCTGCAAAATAAAAACACGAATTTTATCTTAAGAGAATTCAAATGAATCTACATAATTCAAATGAATCCACAATATTTAATTCACATATGTTAAATGAATCCACAACATTTCATCCGCATAACTCAGATAATACCACAACATTTACTCCATCCACTTAACTCAAATGTAAACACTTCATTTATTCCACATAATTCAAATGAATCCACAAGATTTAATTCACATTTGTTAAATGAATCCACAACATTTAATCCACATAACGCAAATGATAGCACTTCATTTACTCCACATAATTCACTTAACTCAAATGTAAACACTTCATTTAATCTAGATATTTCAAATGAATACATATCATTTTCAATATGGTCATAATCCGTCTATTGTGGATATCTTTAAACCATATTGAGTAACATGCAAGAATACTCTAAGCAGTTCATGTGCGTCTACTCTTTTTGATACATCTTTGTCAGAAGCTAATTCTAAAACATACTTGAACTTGTAAATGTCATTCTTATCAATGGGATAACTATTGAAATCTATATATTTCAGGAGTTGTAACAGGAGTGTCGAAACTGTAAATATCTTCTGACTCTTATTAAAAGGTGGAGGACTAGTGGAGATGCATTCGGGTGCAATCCACCAGTACTTGCAAATCCACTCGTTTCTAGTAGATATTTCTAGATTAGGTAGCTTTGGAAAACATTTTTTGGTTGGTAAATAGGTCGCTCTATCAAAATCACATAATCCGATGTAAGCCTGTTGATCTTCAAAATGCAAGAAGATGTTGCCTGGATGGAGATCGTTATGGGATATATTACAAGTGTGTAAAAAAGATATTGTTTGTAATAGGCAGTTGATCAGCTTCCAAATATTTGTTTTTACGGTTGTTATATCTCCTTCTGTGTCCTTCACACCTCTGCTTGGTGGTATGTCATTCTTTCTAGCCACATGTCTAATGTACCACCATTCCAAAATTTGAAAATGAGGCATGAACTTTTGTTATGGTGTCTAGCCAAACCAAGTGGACTAATAATTCCACTATGCATAATAGATAACATTGTGGCTTCATTGATGGCTTCATTTTCTCGTGTTTGTATGTCACCACCATGTAATTTGAATAGCTTGGCCACAAACACTTCATTGCTGGATCTCAGGTGGGATATCTTGACTTTATGGATCATGCCACATTGTCCTTCCCCCACGAGAGCTGCATCTTCAAAAAGAATAGAGGAATATGGGAGCAAACAAAGATTGTTTGATGTTTAATCTCCCATATTCACATATGCATCTCTTGTATTTGGATCTACTTGTGCTCTCACAAGGTGTTCAATCATGTCCAGTTTTAATTGCTTTCCTCTCTTCATAGTCTGATAATATAAATGGATAAAATTAATTTTATTGATGAATCTAGGCATACTGGTGATATCCACCACCAATGAATCTGCTACTTTGATGATTTGTCCAAAGATATGTGTAAGCTCTTTTGACAATTGCTCATCTAAGACCTGTGCTCCACCAAACACACTGCCAAATTTGTTTTCAATATTAATATATGCTATTCTGGATAATTGTGCAATGAAATCTTTGTAACTAATAGTGTCCATGGCTATAGTGATTTCATATTCTCTCATTTGATACATGTACGAGCACACAAATTCTTCTAAAAATTTTCACTCCTGCTTGTTTATTTTACCTACCATCTGTGCAAAAATAAAAATAGACTATCAGTAACTGTATGGATAAATAAATCAATAGTATGTGTGCACAAATGATAGATATGCATAGTTAAATAAGTAGATTTATAATTGAATAGAAAGTGTAATTATAATCTTGAAGTGAATCTATGTAACTTTTAAGAATGTGGTACTCAAAGAATCAGACATTTATAATATTTCATATACTATGTATGAGTTTTTTCACATAACTGCATATAACTATTGTGATAGTAAGAGTCAAAGAATCAGACAATCACAATAGTTTCTATACACCTTGTGACCTACACTAAGTATTCTCATCGGAATCTAAGTGACTATTGTGATAGTAAGAGTTAAAGAATCAAACAATCACAATAGTTTCTATACACTCCTTAAACTATTGAGAGAGTAGGCATCAAGGTGGCGATTCAAACTAAGTATTCTCATCGGAATCTAAGTGACTATTGTGAGATAGATCAAGCTTTCTTGGCTAGTCAGAAGGGCAAAGGAAAATGGAGCTCTTCAACTAGTAAGCAGAAACCTGCTAATTCTGCATATTTGAAGAAGGAAGATAAAGATGAGGAGAAATCAGAAAAGTAGAAATTGTTTTGTAAGTACTGTAAAGGGAATGATCATATCATAAAGAATTGTCCAAAACTGGCTGCTAAAGAGGCAAAGAACAAAGAGGTTGGAATGGTTGTTGCAGAGGCCTCTACACCAAAAATAGAGTCTGCAAATCTTGTGCAGGAAGAAGAATGGGCGTTTACTACTGTCTGCAGTTTTGACCCATCTTCTCATGAGCAGTGCATGTCTACAGTAGACTCAGATGTTTGCCAGTATTTTGACAGTGGGGCAACCAAACATATTACCTCGCAGCACAGTTTCTTCTCTTCACTCGATCCTGCCCCTACAGGGAATACTATTACATGTGCCAACAACTCCTCTTATCCTGTTATCGGAGTTGGTAAGATCACTTTGACTACTGCTGATGGTAGTTCTTTCACTTTGTTAGATGCTTTATTTGTGCCAGGGATCAAAAAGAACCTGTTATCATTTTTTGCATTAGCCAAGATTGGCTTGGTTGTGAAATTTGTTGATGACAGGTGTAGAGTTCATGATCTGTCAAATGGCGATGTGATTATTGCTTCTGGCATTTTATGTCGTGGGCTGTATAAGCTCATAGACTATGAAAGATCTGAAAATGATTTGGCATGTGCAGTAAATGATTCTCAGGCTATGTCAGATGCAAAGCTTTGGCATGCATGCTTTGGTCATTTGAATTTTTCTAGTTTGCTACGCCTACAGAAATCTGAAATTGTGTCCTCTTTGCCCAAACTTGAGGCACCTGAAAACATGTTTGTGAAGGCTGTATTTTGGGCAAAATGCAGCATTCCTCCTTTCCAAAAGATGGTTTAGTTCGGCCTACACAGAAATTACAGCTTGTACATAGTGATGTCTATGGTCCTATGCAGACACCCTCTTTTGGAAATTACCTTTACTTCGTGACTTTCATTGATGATTTTTCCAGGCATGCATGGGTATATCCACTCAAAGCAAAGTCCGAAGTGTTCATGTGCTTTAAATAGTTTTTGGTTTTGGCTGAAAATCTATCAGCATGTAAAATGGGCACCCTCCATTCTGATCGAGGGGGGGAATATATGTCTTCTGATTTTAATGCATTTCTGGCTGAACGTGGGATAAACCACCAGTGTACAGTGCCTTATACACCTCAATAGAATGGAGTTGCTGAATGAAAGAACAGGTCGCTCATGGAGATGGCGAGGTGCATGGTCAAAAGTCAGGCTTTACCACATAGTTTCTGGCTTGAGGCTGTTATGTGTGTAGCATCTATACTGAACAGGTGTCCCACTAAAGTGCTGCAGTCTATCACTCCATATGAGGCTTGGCATGACCGCAAGCCATCTGTTGCTCATCTACGTGTTTTTGGTTGTTTGGCATATGCACTAGTGCCTGAACAACATCACAGAAAATTGGATGATAAGGCAGTAAAATGTATTTTTGTTGGGTACAATTCTGAAAGTAAAGGCTATCGTCTGTATCATCCACAGACTAAACACATTCTGGTTAGCCGTGATGTTGTCTTTGTGGAAGATGATATTTAGCCATTGCTTTCATGTACTAAGGAGATATCTGTTAGCTCCAAAGACATGTATGATACTTTGATGCCTCTTTGTATAGGTGGACAGTCTAGTGCTGGTCCTAATGAGGAAACTTCTCAGCCTTTGCAGGTTTCATATGATGATGTATATCATTCCATTTCTGATGCAGATTTACATGATGCACTTATTGATGAGAGAGCTAATATTGAGCAGGCAAAACCTATGCCAAAATGCCTGGTGCAGACTTTGTGTGACATCAAATTAGATGCACCTTTGTCATATCATACTCGTTCAGGCTCTCATAGTGCCTCCTTTGCATCAGATTGCTATGCTATGGCTGCGTCTAGTCTCTGTGATGAGAATGAGCCTGTTTCTTTTGATGAAGCACATAATTCAGAAAATTGGATGGCTGCTATGCAATCTGAATATGATGCTATAATGAAGAATGGTACATGGTCTTTTTGTGACTTGCCTCCTGGCAAGAAGGCCATTGGCACTAAGTGGGTATACAAGCTGAAGCGTAAACCGGATGGTACTGTTGACAGGTATAAGGCTAGGCTTGTTGCAAAGGGTTATGCGCAAGAAAGAGGCATTGCTTTTGATGAGAGCTTTGCACCTACATGTCGTATGACTACTGTTCGGAGCATTTGTGCACTTGCAGCCCATCATGGTTGGAATGTACATCAGTTGGACATTAAAACAACATTTCTGAATGGTGACTTGCATGAAGAAGTGTATGTTTTTTAGCCCCGTGGCTTTGTGTAGAAAGGGCATGAAAACCAGGTGTGCAGGCTAAAGAAGGCATTATATGGTTTAAAGCAAGCACCACGTGCTTGGTATGAGAAGATACATGCCTATCTGGTTGCACATGGTTTTGAGAATAGTCCAACTGAAAGCACCTTATATGTTAAGCATGCTAATGATGTGCTTCTGATCATTGTTGTCTATGTTGACGACATGCTGCTCACTGGTCCTATTGAGAAGCATATTGCTGATTTCAAGGCGTATTTGCATGCCTCATTTGAGATGTCTGATTTGGGGCATTTGCATCACTATTTGGGCATTCAATTCATGCAAGTTGATGGTGGAATGGATTTGTGTCAAACGAAATATATTGACACATTATTACAGCGTTTTGGCCTTGAAGACTGTAAGCCTATTGCCACTCCTATGGAGATAGGTTTACAATTGAGTCTTCATGATGCTGGAGATGCATTTGATGGTGTTCTCTATCAGCATACTGTTGGATGCTTGATTTACTTATGCATTACTTGGCCAGATATTCAGTTTGCGGTCTCATAGATGAGCAGGTTTATGCATTGCCCTGGAGTCACACATTGGAAGGCGGTTAAGTGCATCTTTGGCTACTTGAGTGGTACTCGATTACTTGGTTTGTTTTTATCCCAAGGGGGGATCACTACCGCCAAATTTGCATGCTTTTTCTGACTCAGATTGGGCTGGTTGCTATGACACTCATGTGTCCACCAATGGTTTTTGCTTCCTGCTTGGTAGCTCATGTATATCTTGGTTGAGCAAGAAGCAGCCTAATGTGGCCACTTCTAGTTGTGAGGCTGAGTATAGGGTAGCTTTCATAGCGACTGTTGAGTGTGTGTGGCTCAGACACCTTATGGCTGATTTGGGTGTTGGCGAGTCTTCTGCCACCACCATCTTCACTGACAGTCAAAGGGCATTGGCATTTGCGAGGAACCCTGTGTTGAATGCTCGCACTAAGCACATTGAGATGCACTATCACTATGTCAGGGAGAGGTTCTCTGCTGGGGAGATCAGATTGGCATATGTGCCCACGCAGGAGAACATAGCATACCTTTTCACAAAGGCTCTGCCTAGGGAGAAGTTTGAAGCTTTCCACAAAGCTTTGGGCTTACTTCCTTTTGTGGAGTGATTTCCACATAGCTTGGCACTTCCTTATATATGAGTGCCAGCTCCTTGTTCACCGCATCACTCCTAGGGGGGATTTGTTGATATATTTAGGTAGTGATGTGTGTGAACACACTAGGACCACCAGGGCACTTTTTTCCCTCTTTAGGAGGTTTTTTCCCCCGTCTCGTATATACGCCTACTGCCCTAATGGGCTACTTATCTTTGTACATTCTCTAGTAATACATTCAGTATTGTGTGTTGTGCTCCAAGCTTCTTCTTCTTCCTTGTGCTGTTCGCATGCTTTCGCAGACGTCTAACTCCAACACAAAAGAGACAAAGAAAAAGGAGGTTGGAATGGTTGTTGCAGAGGCCTCTACACCAAAAATAGAGTCTTCTAATCTTGTGCAGGATGAAGAATGGGCATTTACTATTGTTTGCAGTTTTAACCCATCTTCTCATGAGCAGTGCATGTCTGCAATAGACTCAGATGTTTGGTACTTTGATAGTGGGGTGACCAAACATATTACCTCGTAGCGTAGTTTCTTCTCTTCACTCGAGCATGCGCCTTCAGGGAATAGTTTTACATGCGCCAACAAATCCTCCTATCCTATTATGGGAGATGGTAAGATCATTTTGACTATTGTTGGTGGTAGTTCTTTCACTTTGTCAGATGCTTTGTTTGTGCTAGGGATCAAGAAAAATCTGTTATCAGTTTCTGCATTAGCCAAGATTGGCTTGGTTGTGAAATTTGTTGATGAGAGATGTAGAGTTCATGATCTGTCAAATGGCGACATCATTATTGCTTCTAGCATTTTATGTCATGGATTTTATAAGCTCATAGACTATGAAAGATCTGTAAATGATTTGGCATGTGCAGTACATGATTCTCAGGCTATGTCAGATGTAAAGCTTTAGCATGCACGCTTTGTTCAGTTGAATTTTGCTAGTTTGTTACACCTGCAGAAATCTAAAATGGTGTCCTCTTTGCCCAAACTTGAGGCACCTGGTAAAGATGTATGTGAAGGCTGTATTTTGGGCAAAATGCAGCGTTCTTCCTTTCCAAAAGATGGCTCAGTTCGGGCTACTCAGAAATTGCAGCTTGTACATATTGATGTCTGTGGTTCTATGAAGACACCCTCTTTTGGAAATTATCTCTACTTCGTGACTTTCATCGATGACTTTTCTAGGCATGCATGGGTATATCCATTGAACGCAAAGTCCAAAGTTTTTATGTGCTTCAAACAATTTTTGGTTTTGGCTGAAAATATGTCAGCATGTAAAATGGGCACCCTTCGTTCTGATCGGGGGGGTGGGATATATGTCTTTTGATTTTAATGCATTTATGGCTGAACGTGGGATAAAACCCCAGTGTACAGTGCTATATACACCTGAACAGAATGGAGTTGCTGAACGGAAGAACATGTCACTCATGGAGATGGTGATAGGCCTTAACACATAGTTTCTGGCTTCAGGCTGTTATGTGTGCAGCATATGTACTTAATAGGTGTCCCACTAAAGCACTACAATCTATCACTCCATATGAGGCTTGCATGATTGAAAGCCATCTGTTGCTCATCTACATGTTTTTGGTTGTCTGGCATATGCATTAGTGCCTGAACAACATCACAGAGAATTGGATGATAAAGCACCATTGTCTATATCATCCATAGACTAAACACATTCTGGTTAGTTGTGATGTTGCTTTTGTGGAAGATGCTATTCATCCATTGCTTTCATGTACTAAGGATTCATCTGTTAGCTCCAAAGACATGTATGATATGTTGCTTCCTCTTTTTACAGGTGGATAGTCTAGTGCTGGTCCAAATGAGGAAACTTCTCAGCCTTTGCAGGTTTCATGTGATGATGCAGATCATCCCATTTCTTATGCATATTGACATGATGCACTTGTTAATGAGAGAGCTGATATTGAGGAGGCAAAAACTATGCCAAAATGGCTGGTGTAGACTTTGTGTGACATCAAATTAGATGCAGCTCTATCATATCGTACTCGTTCAGGCTCTCATAGTGCATCTTTTGCATCAGTTGCTATGATATGGCTTCATCTAATCTCTATGACAAGAATGAGCCTTTTGCATTTGATGAAGCACAAAATTCAGAAAATTGAATGGCTGCTATGCAATCTGAATATGATGCTTTAATGAAAAATGGTACTTGGTCTTTATGTGACTTGCCTCCTGGCAAGAAGGCCATTGGTACTAAGTGGGTATACAAGCTTACGCATAAGCCTGATGGTACAATTGACAGGTATAAGGCTAGGCTTGTTGCAAAGGGTTATGCACAGGAAAAAGGCATTGATTTTGATGAAAACTTTCCTCCTACTTGCTGTCTGAATACTGTTCGTAGCATCTGTGCACTTGCAGCTCATCATGGTTGGAATGTACATTAGCTGGACATTAAAACATTAGTTTTGAATGGTGACTTGCATGAAGAAGTGTATGTTTTCAGCCTCGTGGCTTTGTGTAGAGAGGGCATGAAAACCAGGTGTGCAGGTTAAAGAAGGCAATATGTGGTTTAAAGCAAGCACCACATGCTTGGTATGAAAAGATACATGCCTATTTGATTGCACATGGTTTTGAGAACAGTCTAACTGAAAGCACCTTATATGTTAAGCATGCTAATGATCATTGTGGTTTATGTTGATGACATGCTACTCACTGGTCCTCATGAGAGGCATGTTAAGCATTCTTCTGATCATTGTGGTTTATGTTGATGACATGCTGCTCACTGGTCTTCATGAGAGGCATATTACTGATTTTAAGCCTGATTTACATGCCTCACTTGAGATGTCTGATTTGGGGCATTTGCATCACTATTTGGGCATTCAATTTATGCACATTCATAGTGGAAGGCTTTGCATCAAACGAAATATATTGACACATTATTGCAATGTTTTGGACTTGAAGATTGTAAACGTATTGCCACTCCTATGGAAACAGGTTTATGATCGAGTCTTCATGATGCTGGAGATGCATTTGATGATTTTCTCTATCAACAGGCTATTGGATGCTTGATTTACTTATGCATTACTTGGCCAGATATTCAGTTTGCTATCTCACAGATGAGCAGGTGCATTGCCCATGAGTCAAGTATTGGCAGGCGATTAAGTGCATCTTTTGCTATTTGAGTGGTACTTGGCTACTTGGTTTGTTTTATCCCAAAGGGGGATCACTACCACCAAATTTGCATACTTTTTCTGACTCTAATTGGGTTGGTTGCTATGACACTCGTGTGTCCACGAGTAGTTTTTGATTCATGCTTGGTAGCTCATGCATATCTTGGTTGAGCAAGAAGAAGCCTACTCTGGTGACTTCCAGTTGTGAGGCTGAGTATAGGGCAGCTTTCATAATGACTGTTGAGTGTGTGTGGCTCAAATGCCTTATGGCTTATTTGGGTGTTGGTCAGTCTTCTGCCACCACCATCTTCACTAACAGTCAGAGTGCATTGGTAGTTGTGAGGAACCTTGTGTTCCATGCTTGCACTAAGCACATTGAGGTGCATTATCATTATGTCAGGGAGAGGTTCTCTGCTGAGGAGATCATCTTGGCATATGTGCCCATGCAGGAGAACATTACAGACCTTTTCATGAAGGCTCTGCCTAGGGAGAAGTTTTAAGCTTTCTGCAAAGCTTTGGGCTTACTTCCTTTTGTGGAGTGATTTCCACATAGCTTGGCATTTCCTTATACATGAGTGCCAGCTCCTTGTTGAACGCATCACTCCCACGGAGGATTTGTTGATATAGTTAGGTAGTGATTGTTGGTGCATACCAATCACCAATTGAAGGCTTGGAAGATCAAATGATGAAGGAAGAATCAATTCCTAAAGTATGGAAGAAGATCATATTCAGAAGACAAGAGAAGTGTACACATATGTACATTAGCATAGTCATAGATGACTTAGATTTTTTGTTCAGTAAGAATCATGTACAAATTATCTATAAATACTTTGAGAAAAGTCGGGGCATGTATGAGAGCATATGTGACAATAGTTAGAAGTCAAGAATGAGGGAGATAGAAGTCAAGAGATAGAGGAAAGTGAGTTTGTGTTAGCTCTCATCACTCAGTTGTAATTTTCTGAGTTAATGAAGAAATATTGCGCCCGATCTTTTCGTGTCTGCTCCTTCTGTGTTTGATCAATTGTGAAATCCTTTTGAGGATATCTAAGTTGTTAGTTAATGAGCCTGTGACCTGAATTTCAGAGTCCAATTGTAAACAGGCTAGGAGAATTGTGAGTAGGAACATTCATATGTGTTGAGTGTCTACAGTTCTCTGAAACAGGCGCAAATTTCGAGTTTAATCTTTTGGTCAGTGCTCACTCCATAGTTTAAAGTTTTGTGCAAGCAAGCACTTAATCTTTAAGTTGGAAGGTGATCTACTCGTGGCTAAAAGCATTTGGCAAAACGGGTTAGATATTGTGAGAACCAAAGTTAAGAAGTTAGGGGTGTCTAAATCGACTTCTCAGAAGTGCAGATTCAGACATAGGTAACTTGTGAAGACAATTTCTCAAGTTATACTGAAGCTTATGAAGTAATTCAACTTGGAGGTGATGCGCAATCTCTAGGAGATGATTCGTACAAAGTTTCATAAAAAACTTTACACATTTGATAAGTCAAGTGAAGAAATACTGCAGCAGACTTTTCTGTGTATCATCTTCTTCACAGAATTGTTAATCTTTTGATAGTTAGTAATTGATCTTCTAAATGTGTGAAAGGTTTTGACTTATTCTTGGTATAGAGGTGCTCTAATCACAAGAATAGGTTGTTCTTTTGGAGATTAACACTCTCCATCAGTGGTATCAGAGCAGGAGACATCAATTTGAAGAAAGAAAGATCCCGACTGCTGCAGATTCAAGAAATTCAACACTTGAAGGACTAAGAAGTGAAAGCTTGGAGTCAAAGCTCAAGGAGAAGACTATTTGACATCAAGAAAGGCAAAAGGAGTCCAATTCGAAGTAAAGGTACATACATTGTTTGTAAAGCTTGAAGATTTCAATACACAGGTGGATACAAGATGGGAGAAAGCTTGCAGATTGATAAGCTAGATAGGGAGAACTATCCAGCATGGTCCATGAGGATGGAAGCACACCTCATGAGCAAAGATCTTATATCATTTATTACAGGAGATGAAGAAAAACCTGAGTTTGCAGATCCAAGTATTCCTACTAGGGAAGAACTTGCAATGTTGAAGACTTGGATGAGAAAGGATGCTCAAGCAAGGAGCATCATCTACATGGCTGTAAATGATTATCTTCTACCTCACATCAGAGGTTTGGAAAGTGCCACAGATGTTTGGAATGCCTTGGAAGAGCATTTCCAAAATACAACTAAGTCAAGGAAGTCCTCACTATGGGCTGAGTTCACAACCTTCAAGAAGAAGAGCTCACAATCAATTTCAGATTATGTGGCAAAGATGAAAGATATTGCAGATAGCTTGGGAGCAGTGGATGAAGACATTGAAGAGGAAAAGTTGGTAAGACAAATACTTACAGGTTTGAGAGGAGATGAGAAGTGGAAGCCTTTTATATTGTCCATAGAATTGTCACTTGATCACTTTACTCCTGACCTTAATCAATTGCTAGGACATATGCTAACCTTTGAGTAGGATCTTAAAGGAAACAATGATAGAAGTACAAGTCAAGCTATGTACTCCAAAGACAAGAAAAAGAATGGCAAGGGAAAGCAATCAAATGATGATGAAGGGAATTCAAATCAAGCCAACTTCACAAAAGGGAAGACAAATTTCAGAGGTAAAGGAAGAGGAGGTAAGAACAAAGATAATGCTAAAGCTTGTTGGATTTGTGGCAGAACAAATCATTTGGCAAATGATTGTTGGTATAATAATCAAAATGGAGGATACAACAATCAGAATTATAGTCAAAGAGGTAGAGGAGGCAGAAACCAAAGAGGCAACTTCAGAGGAAGAGGTGGTAGGACATCATATGGTAGAGGAGGTGGAAGAAACTTCCAATCTCAGTCCTACAACAATAATTATTACAATTATGCATCAGATCAGAAGGATGACATGACTCTTATCTTAAATGCAACTCATGAATCAATGGGAGAAGATCAAACAGTGTTTTATATTGACTCAGGGTGCAGTAACCATCTGAGTGGGAATCTATCTTTGATGACTGATATGGAAGCAAGGGTGAATGGACATACAGTTCAAACAGGTGACAATACCAAACATAAAGTGGAGAGCATTGGATCAGTGAAGACAAAGAGTGGAAGTACACTTCTGAGTAAGGTACTTTATGTCCCTACTATTCCTAAAAATTTGATAAGTGTAGGGCAAATTGTGGAGAAAGGATATGAGGTAAGATTTACAAATGATGGTGTCTATGTACAAGATCCAAATCAGGGATATAGAACCATAATTGCAGGTAAAAAGGAGGGAAGATTGTTCACTCTCAAAGTCCAAGGTAATGTGGGACATGCATTGTTTACCTATGGAGGTCAAAAGGTATCTGAATTAGACCTATGGCATAAAAGGCTAGGTCATTTCAATGAGAGAGCTATAAAGGAGATGTCAAAGAATCAGGTGGTGCTTGGATTGCCAAATATTGAAGGGCAACATATGGTGTACAAGTGTGAAGCTTGTCAATTAGGTAAAGCACATAAGAGTTCTTATAACAAAACAGGATACAAGTATTCAAATATGCTTGAATTGGTTCATACAGATGTATGGGGTCCCTCAAGGGACTATAGCATAAATGGATCCAGATATTATGTGTTATTTGTTGATGATGCAACCAGGTGGATTACTTTGTATGTAATCAAGGACAAATCAGAAGTCTTCAAGACATTCAAACACTTTCATGCTTATGCAGAAAGGATCAAAGGACAAAAGCTAAAGAGGTTAAGATCAGATGGAGGGGGAGAGTATTTCTCAAAAGAGTTTGATGATTATTTGTGGAATGCAGGTATCAAAAGAGAAGTAACTTGCAGGTACTCCCCTCAACAGAATGGAGTAGCAGAAAGGAGGAATAGGACTCTTGTAGAGTTTGCAAGAGCCATGATGAAGGAAAAGAATTGTCCAAATTACTTATGGGCAGAAGCCATTAACACTGCAACATACCTTGTGAATAGGTTGCCTTGCAAAGCTTTGGATGGAGGAACCCCTTATGAAGCATGGTGGGGTAAGAAGCCTAGTCTTGATCATTGTAAAGTATTTGGATGTATTGCTTATGCTTATGTTCCTTCACAATTAAGACATAAGCTAGAACCAAAAGCAGAGAAGTATGTGTTTATTGGATATGATGATAGACAGATGGGTTACAGGTTGTGGAGTCCATCCACAAAGCAATTTCTTGTTACTAAAGATGTGACATTTGATGAGCAAAATATGTGGTATACAGGATCACCAAATGAGTATACAGGTGTTGAAGAAATTCAGAAAAAAGGAAAGGCAAAGGTAAAAGTATGTGAAGAAATTGTTGATGAAATTGACTCTAGATGTAGAGTGCAGGATCATGTAGAAGAAGGGCCAAGATTTGATCCAGAATCAAATGAGGCTGAAACTTCAAGAAGTGCAGAAATCAGAAGATCTACAAGGGAAAGGAAAGAACCTATAAGGTATAGTTATGATACATCTTTCCTAACAACAAAAGATTATGCCTACATTGTGAAAACAGAAGAAGATCCAACCACTTATGAAGAAGCCAAAGGTAAACAGAATTGGGAGAAGGCAATGCAAGAAGAGTATGATGCTCTACTTGAAAATGAAACTTGGGAACTAGTACCAAGACCAAAGAATCAGAAAGTCATTGGATGCAAGTGGGTATATAAAACAAAGAGGTTTGCAGATGGTAAGGTGTCTAGATATAAGGCTAGACTTGTGGTCAAAGGTTATGCCCAAACTTATGGGGTAGATTATGATGAAACCTTTAGTCCTGTTGCTAAGATGTCTACAATTAGGACATTGATTGCTATTGCTGCTTGCAAGGGATGGAAATTATCACAATTGGATGTGAAAAATGCATTTCTTAATGGTTATATTGCAGATGAAGTATACATGGAGCAACCAGAAGGCTTCATGGAATCAATTGAATCAGACTATGTGTGTAAGCTCAAGAGAGCTTTATATGGGTTGAAGCAAGCCCCAAGAGCTTGGAATTACAGATTGGTCAAGTTCTTGAATGAATGTGGATTTCAAGCATCAAAGGCAGATAGTAGCTTGCTAGTGAAGGCAAGTGAAAATGGATATATTTACATGTGCATTTATGTTGATGATATTATTGTTACAGGAACAGATGCTCAAGGAATCAATGAACTCAAGAAGCAAATAGAGAAGGAGTTTAAGATAAGTGACTTGGGAAACTTATCTTATTTTCTAGGAATGCAGATTGTGTATACTCAACATGGAGTATATGTTTCACAAGAAAGATACTTGAAGAATCTTCTAGTCAAGTTTAACATGGAAGATTGCAAGACCTCAACTACACCATTGGAGGTAAATCATAAGTTAAGCAGGTATGGAGGTGAAGAGTTCAATGACATGAAGAAATATCAGAGTTTGGTAGGTAGTCTAATCTATGCTACCTTGACAAGGCCAGATCTATCATATGCAGTAGGTGTGTTGTCACAATTCATGCATTGTCCAAAGAAGACTCATTGGATTGCAGCCCAAAGGGTACTCAGATATATCAAAGGAACCCTAAGTGAAGGGTTGTATTATGGTTTCACTTCTGACACAAGAATCAAAGTGTTTAGTGATGCAGATTGGGCAGGTGACTCAGATGATAGAAGGTCTACTCATGGATATCTATGTTATGTTGGAGACAAGTTAGTGTCTTGGTGTTCAAAGAAGCAACATACAGTTGCTTTATCATCCACAGAAGCTGAGTATAAGGGAATGGTAGAAGCTGCAAAGGAAGTGATATGGTTGAAGACCTTGATGAAAAGTTTTGAGTTTGATCATAGTACTCCAATAATTTTTGGAGATAATATGAGTTCTTTGTATTTGGCAGCTAACCCTGTTTTTCATGCCAGGACTAAGCATATAGAGATTCAGTATCATTTCTTGAGGGAAAAGGTACTAGATAAAGAGATTGAAGTGATGTATACTCCAACAAAAGAACAAGTGGCAGATATGATGACAAAGAGTCTGGATGGACCTAAGTTACAAAGGTTCAAGGACATGGCAAGTATAAAGAAGACAGAGAAAACCTCAATTGATGATTGAGGGGGAGCTGTTGGTGCATACCAATCACCAATTGAAGGCTTGGAAGATCAAATGATGAAGGAAGAATCAATTCCTAAAGTATGGAAGAAGATCATATTCAGAAGACAAGAGAAGTGTACACATATGTACATTAGCATAGTCATAGATGACTTAGATTTTTTGTTCAGTAAGAATCATGTACAAATTATCTATAAATACTTTGAGAAAAGTCGGGGCATGTATGAGAGCATATGTGACAATAGTTAGAAGTCAAGAATGAGGGAGATAGAAGTCAAGAGATAGAGGAAAGTGAGTTTGTGTTAGCTCTCATCACTCAGTTGTAATTTTCTGAGTTAATGAAGAAATATTGCGCCCGATCTTTTCGTGTCTGCTCCTTCTGTGTTTGATCAATTGTGAAATCCTTTTGAGGATATCTAAGTTGTTAGTTAATGAGCCTGTGACCTGAATTTCAGAGTCCAATTGTAAACAGGCTAGGAGAATTGTGAGTAGGAACATTCATATGTGTTGAGTGTCTACAGTTCTCTGAAACAGGCGCAAATTTCGAGTTTAATCTTTTGGTCAGTGCTCACTCCATAGTTTAAAGTTTTGTGCAAGCAAGCACTTAATCTTTAAGTTGGAAGGTGATCTACTCGTGGCTAAAAGCATTTGGCAAAACGGGTTAGATATTGTGAGAACCAAAGTTAAGAAGTTAGGGGTGTCTAAATCGACTTCTCAGAAGTGCAGATTCAGACATAGGTAACTTGTGAAGACAATTTCTCAAGTTATACTGAAGCTTATGAAGTAATTCAACTTGGAGGTGATGCGCAATCTCTAGGAGATGATTCGTACAAAGTTTCATAAAAAACTTTACACATTTGATAAGTCAAGTGAAGAAATACTGCAGCAGACTTTTCTGTGTATCATCTTCTTCACAGAATTGTTAATCTTTTGATAGTTAGTAATTGATCTTCTAAATGTGTGAAAGGTTTTGACTTATTCTTGGTATAGAGGTGCTCTAATCACAAGAATAGGTTGTTCTTTTGGAGATTAACACTCTCCATCAGTGATGTGTGTGAACACACTAGGAACATCGAGGCACTTTTTTCCCTTAGGAGGTTTTTCCCCCGACTTGTATATACGCCTATTGCCCTAATGGTGTTGAGTATTGTGTGTTGTGCTCTAAGCTTCTTCTTCTTCCTTGTGTTGTTCACGTTCTTTCACAGACGTCTAACTCCAACATGTCCATCAGTTAAAGTATGGTGTCTCATACTACCATACCCAATTTGATGTTTATGAAAAACTCAAGGTTTCAAAATTATGCCCACATCCACACATGATGTAGTGACTTGCAGTTAAAATCAATATCTCTTAAATTCAAAGCCTTGTATTAGAAATTGATCATTATGCCAATTTTGAGCCTATGCGTAACTCAAAACCTTGCTCCAAGGTTTGAACTTTTCCTTTCATTCCTTGAAATAAGGCATACAAAATTACTTGTATGATCTTCAACTTTAAAATCAATTGGAGTGACGTTAGGATATTGATCTTGATAACCTAGTAATTGGGGTGGGATTTGTTGACTTTGCGACTTTGAGAGCTTCTATTTCACTTATAATTTGGCATTGTTTTTTTTTCAGCTTGGGTGATAAAAACACTTTTCTTTGAAATATTCATAATTCAAGTAAGAGAATACTTAATGTACTTGAATTATACGCGAATATTTTGGAACTACATACTTCTTGATCCTCTAATTTACTTGTTTACTTGCTCTTGAAGTTTCCTTTTGTGCCATGCTATTGAACCACTTGAACATCTATTTAACCTTTGAATTTAGAATCTCCTCAAGATTTATGTTTACTTCAAGAATGACACTAAGACTAAAAGATACCTATCATTCTAAGGTTTGATGTCCGATGCCATCTTTCCTAAATCAGCATGAGTACAAAATCTGATGTCATATACCACCATACTTTATATTGACATTTGTGTGGGTAATATTTATCCTAAATTCTAAAAAAAATATTGAAAGATTATCGTGCTAGTAGAATCCTCTAAAAGAATTTCAATTTGATACATTACCCTTACCAAATTTGTACTTTTCTAAGCATCGAGTACTTCCACCATAAGATTGTTTCATGATCTTATGATTCACCTGTTGTCTATCTTCGAAGCTTGATTGAATATCATCCATCCGTATCTTCTAAGGTATTATAAGAAAAACATTATTGTTTCAAGCTTACTTCAATTCCTTATATTCAAGCTTAGTTGTTTCTTACTCAACCAATTTGTAGTGATATAATTTTTATTAATATTTTTCTTTAGATTCTATTTCGACTAAATCTTTAAGGAGCTATCCTTGCAATTTTGCAAGTATCTCTCTACTATTAAGTTTGATCAATTGCTAAGTATTTGATAGATCCTTTTAAGCAGAGTTAAACATAAGTTCACATTCCACAAACTTAAGCACCATTGCCAACTACATACCTAGAACTAGAAATCCTTTTGACTTTCACACTTCCGTTTAAGGAAGTGTAATCTTGGGCATGGTTTATCTATCTTTTTGGTTTTGAAGTACCTTTCTGGATCCCAAATTTCATAAATACAACATGCCATCATGTTTCTTGCTAGGAAACGTGTTGCTTTGCTAAACATCTGTATCTTAGAAGATGTTTGACTTTCACTTTCTATTTTGCCAATTATACCAATTTTTTATTTTACAGGCATTGCCTTTTTTCATAAATATGTAATTGAAAATAGGTCTAAGTTGTCATCACGTGATTACTTTTGAATTTAGCTAGAAATATTCCATAAGCAAATCTTCATTCACTTTTCCTATCATATTCATGAACTTTTATCCATATTTATAAAAGCTCACGGATCCATATTTATGTAGGAACTTCTTATACTTACAAAGAAGAGATTCATTCTTGAATATGATAGAAGAAATGGTAAGAAATGTATTAAATTTTGAAATAAGATTTTTTCTTCCATTTCATGTAAGTTCCTTTTCTTTTGGAAGCATTAAATCTCCTAAATATAACATCTGTTCGATTTAATCTTGCATTGAAGGCATCTTCAATCAAACCACAAAGCAACTTAAAATCTTCTAAAGAGAATATATCAAACTTCACATGATTCCTTGGCACTATGCATCATTATTATAAATGAAAACATGAACTTAACACATATTAGCTGAGCTTCAAACTGCAATTTGTGGTTAAGTTAGACTTCTTTTCTTTGATTTTTATCATTCTCTTTGATGGATTCAAGTGAGAGCTCTAAAACAAAATTTCTCATGAAACTTTGAGTCTATGATAAGCTATCATTCTACTTATGATGCATTAGAAGTTACATAAGGAAGAGTAAGATCTCATTAAACTTTATCTTTGTAACATTTTCAAATGAATCTCTAAGTATCTCCAATACTTATAGTAATCATTAAGTACTTCTAGGTTTGCAAGCATAAATGACTTCTTGGCCATTGGTATAGAAAAAATAACTCTTCGGGTGTATCTTGCTAACTTAGTGTTCTTAATTTTATTTATTTTTACCAAGCATACATACATAGCATTCTATGTAATGTAATCTTTATACTAATATTTGATACGTAAGTATCACTTTTGGGGAGGAAAGTTTCTAGAACTTGAGTTGGAAAGTTGTAGCTAGCATGACATTGCAACTATCTAGTTTTGTCTCTCTCCAAATGTCATGGTTTTACTTAAAACTAAGATAACTTCTTAGAAAGATACACTCATTGATTTATATCCATGCGTTAGCAAACAACAATGTCTTTTGAGATGCAAATGCCATGTTATGCACTTCATCCACCTATGTGATGCAAAAAAATATTTTTGCTTCCCTAAATGTATCAAGATGCTAGTGCGCATGCTTGAGTGCACCAAAAACCCTTGTAATGAAAGTAAAGCTTCATAAGTTCATAGTGAGAATCTTTATTCTTAAATGTATACATGGAAATCATTTTGGGAAGAGGAATGCACATACATCCTTTCTTTTCCATGCATGAGGTTGAAGGGACTACTTATAGATGCATGCAAGTACTTGATATTTTTCCAGTACATATATGTTTGCTCAAAATTTTAGTTTTAGGCTACCAAAGAGGAAATTCTCAAAGAGGGACACTCTTATTGAGTGTTGGAGTTCGAAATTCCAAAACCATTGATGTATGATATAGACATGATGCATAGATATGTTTCATGAAGCAAACGCATGGAAAACTCCGACATAGATCTATGGGTAACCCAATGTTATTAGTTTCATGACCTCACGAGTTCAAATAAAATGGAAATCATCTCCTATTGCATTGGATGTGGAAGCTTGGTTGAAGAAAATTAGATATGAATATTAAAATGGACTTAAATCAAAATAGAAACGAGGATGTCATTGTGGATAGCATGGTGCCTCTTATTTGACAAATGAGGGCTCTAATATTTTCTAGATTCTCTTTTTTGTTTCACTTCAAAGTTCATTAGTATCGGTGGGCAAACTCAGAAGTTTGCATCAAATTACACTTTTTGCACCTTTGAACACATGTGAGCCAACTTCCATTCATGGATATGTGACAATCCTTTGAAGATGATGCCATGGGTTTGATCCCCTTATCTGTCAAAATATCCCTTTTTTCATTCAATTTTGCAAATAATTGGCATCGATACTGAAATAAGAGGGAATCCATATGCACAATGTCTCATAAAAAATATGTGGTCTTCTTTGTTATCTCAATGTTGCCACACCATATTGGCATAGGTTCATGTCTTTCATCCATCACACATGCAACTGACAACCAATCTTTGTAGAGGAATCCTCACTTTTTATGAGAAGAACATGGTAGAATTCATTTGAAAACAAGGGATAAAGAGATGCAAAAGTCATCAAGCAAAAATATCATGAAATTAGGGAAGAAATTGAAAACTTGCTGTGATAGAAGTATTAGGAATGAACTCCTTACAAAATCTCGTGGTCCAAGGTCTCCAAGGATGCTTGTGAAGAATTTCATAAGTCCACCGAGTTCTCCATGAAAGTTTGGTCTGTTATCAATGTGAGAACTTACTTTCCAGGCTTTCAAGAATGACGTATGAGTCCCCACCCAACCTACCATTGTACAGTTTATGGGATCAGTAATGACCTATGGAGCTACAATATAGCAGCAAAGTTGGTCAGTATAGTAGTCAATAATTATTATTTTTCCATCGCTATAGTGATCAATATCTTAATATGAAATTAAGAGGCCCAATCAAATGGTAAGACGACAAAAAAATGAGCGTCACTATATCCATCTCCATAGGCATCACAAAATAGAGATATAGGAACCTGACTTTTCTTTCAAATAAGAAACACCTTCTCTTAGACTCTAATACCGACCAACATATAGATCGAAATATGAATTTTTCTATCAAACTTATTCCTTTTGTCGTAATTTATTTTAACAATGAATATTTCTTTGTTCATGATTATTAATAGTTCATTTTACATCCATTGCTAATTCATGTTTTTCTTGTCATGTAAATAGACAATAATACATATACTATGTTCTTCTTGTAGTGTAAAAAGACAAAAATAAATATACTATATCTCCATAGAAGAATTCATGCCGAGAAAATAAAGGAAAAGTATCCCAAACGAAATTGCATATGTAAGCCTATTTATAACTACGAATGTAGAATTGTTGGGAAAGAAGAAATATGTTTAAAGACTTAGTTGAGAGTATGAAGAATCATGATGGGATTATCAATGTAACATCTTAAAAGAGGCCAATCAAAACGAGTTGTGAATATATGTTATGATGAGAATCGAAGTCATGTTATTTACCATTTTTATTAACTTCTGTACATTTTATCATTGATGGCAATGTATTTATATCTAATCTAAATTTCTCCAGAATGTGAACCTGAATCACAATATATAATATTTAGATTTTAAGCAAGAATAAATCCATAATATTTATTATCAACTCCTATAATTATCTTTGTTTCAAGTGGAATTAACTTTTGCTCCTATCCTAATCATAATAGACCTATCATTTGAAAGATATTTATTCCTCTCCTTACACACGACGTTTATGTAAATATCATACAATTGGAGACTACATCTCATCAACATATGGTGGATATTATTGTTTGAATGCTCAATTAAAACGTGATTCACAGTAAACAATGGGAAAATTTTCATAGAATGAACGCCTTCCTTCAGTATTTAATAAACAGAATCTCCACCAAGAAAATATCACAAGCACTTTGAAAAACATCAATGTAATCATCATGATGGAAGTATGAAACATCATCACTGGTCGTAGATCATTGAAGAAATATGATATGTGAAATACACATAAGGATATAGGTCAATGTAATTTTGAAGGAGATCATTTACATCTGTAATTTGTTTGTGTAGATTATAGAATTGAGGTGAGAAATTCCACATGTTTCTTATGTGGTTCACAGGAATTTTAGTTAAATTTTTCCTAAGACATACACAAAGTATGTATAAGTCATCCGAAAACCAAGGGGATCACTCGTTGTTTGATCATATAGATAATCATTTTATAGTAAATTTTATAGATAATATTCTTAAAGAGGCCTTTCTGCTCTTTAGGAGTGACTTCTAATATTGGGGGATGAAGTCTCTAGGCTAGGGAGGTGCAAAGATCTTATAAACAACATTCAGATAGGGGATAGGATGCTAGTTATTCAGGTCATTCGTATGACTAGTTTTGTCTATGAGTTAATGACATGAGTATTCACCTTGACCAGACGTGCACCTAGTATAAAATTTTCTTCTCACATTAAGAGGAGGTAAGGAGAAATGGATTACTTTATTTGCATAAAGAAATCATTGGGGATACCACAAATTCCAGGGTTTTTACTAGACCTGAGTTGTCCAATGGTGTTTTGGATCTTACTAATAGTGAAGGGTAATCTAGAGACACGGCCATTTCAAAGAGAATTTATGTTTTTTTTCCTTTTGAAAACAGTATGTTCATATGTTTCCATGATATCCCCTCTGAACTTTGGAGTACCGAAAATAACATTTGCAAAGAACTCTTGGGAAACAATTTAATTATCTTTAACATCAATAGTAGATGTACCATGATTTTTTGTATCAAATGGGGGATAAAATCTGTACATTTTCTATTCGTTAATAGATTATACCTTGTTTTTCACGCTTAGAAATTTTGTACTTCCCTCAAAATTTATATTATCATAGCCCTTTTTTTATTTAAAGGATTTTGTTTGGAGGACAAAAAATTATCAACTCTATATGCCCATGACTCACTTGTGTAGATAACAACACTACTAGCAACAAGGTGGTCTTCCTGTTTTAGCTTCATCTTAAAGTCATTTATCTCTTTTAAGTTAGAGATCGTAAACGAGGAGATCCTTCTCAGGATCAAGAATCCTACATATCACGAATCATCATCCTTCGTTGAAATCTAATAGCTTTGGAAAAAGATTTTTACTAGAAAATTCATTTGAATCTCATTCACACAAGTAATGCAAGCTTGTGATGGAAAAAAAATGGACAAAACTGCTTTAAATGACATAATTATATGTCGTCTCTCACATATTTACAACCTTGATATCAATATGGATCCATCTAGACTTATGACACTCGAGATCAAAGCATAAGTCAAAGGGAAGATGATTATAATGAGACAAAAGGATCATCACTAATACAAAAGAATTTGTCAAAAGGTATGAGAACAATCAACAGACATATACACTCTGTCCAGTTTAGCATGGTTCAAAGACAAACTATCTTGATTGTTTTTCCAAGTAAGACCAGCATTTGTAGACACATCGAACAAAAAATTATTTGAGATTTGATACCAAGAAAATGCTTTTCCATACCCAAAAAAGCTTTCGCTTTGCACGTATATGTATCATTTATATATTCTATCATGTTGAAGTCAGCCGCCATGCATGATGATCGGACCTGTAGTACCAGAAAGTTCTTCTCAACACAGAAATTAATAGCATAAACATTGCTATTCTGTGTTTGACGAGAAGTTTACACAGAGAACTAGTAAGCGGCATATGTGTACGAAGCATGCTGATTCAACGACTTTCTGTTTGGGAAGACCATGGAACTCAAGGAGCTGAAAATTTGCGGGTCTTTGATTGAGCTGAAACTCAAGGACCGGCAAATCTTCTGTTTGGGAAGACCATGGATTCAGATTTTCCTGATATATGAACAACATACTCGTGGGAAAAATGGAACACAACAGGTGTCGGTTTGGATTTCGGCTTTGAAAGAAACGGGGATTAAAGGTCGCCTTTCGAAAAAGTTATAGCGCGTGTTTGGATGCTGCGATGTACGACCACGCTTGGACGCAGAGGTATTGTTTGTTGTGAGGATGTTTGTCCGCGAAAAAGCATTAAGCATCTGTGATGAAGAAGCAGGTAGAGAGTTTGCAGAGCTTGAAGGCGCAATCTGGATGAAGAAGCTTAAGCATATCTTAGGCAAGTTAACGGGCTTGCAGAAAACCTCTGAAAAGCATCTGGGCACTTGCAATGCCAAGAGAACTCCATGATATTTTTATGGAAACGAGAAATCATGCGCAGATTCAAGTTTCTGATGTGAACGCAGCACGGCGCGAGTCATATAAAGAAGAAAGATGGCCTGACAACTGAAAAGCTCGCCAGCCGTGCGGGCGTGCTCGAGTGTTGCCGTATTGCAGCGGTTGCATATGCACAGCGCAATGAGTTCATGCGCATTTTTGCTCGATAAGTCGCCCATTGTTGCCACCTTTACTTCATTCTCCGCTGTCTCTTTTTGCTTTTAGCTCTGCTCTTTTTTCTTACTTTGCTGATCTTGTTTCCATAGCCAGTTCCTTCGTTTTCTGCTTTATGGATGTGCTTGCTTCTTTTCAACGATGCACCCAGTTTCATCGATTCTTTCCATACCTCTCTACAAGTCAAGTTTCTAACTCTCTGGCCGATCGAAAAACAGCGTGCATCACGTGTTTCAATGCATCATAGAGTGGAGGGCAGAAACCATCCATCAGCGGCGCAGCGCCATTCCTCTTTGCCTCAAGGCTCCCGCTATCTTTGACTGCTTTCCTTTCGTTAGAAAACGTTGATATATATCCTTTTTCTACACACGTACGAGTCACAGATAGAGAATATATATATATATATATATATATATATATATATATATATATATATATATATATATATATATATATATATATATGTTAGCAATTGAACGGCAAGTGCACATGATTTTTTACGCATGATTTTTCTACAAGCTGTTAAGTGATCTACTTGACATTGAAGGTAGAAAACAGAGCTAGTGTGCAGTCATGGTACTGCACATTAAGTTGTTTATTTTGTTGCTATTAAAAGGTTCAGAAGGTTTGCATAGAGGATTCTGAGGGCGGATTGAGACAGGGACGATGGAATTAAGAGAGGAAATAGATGATTCCATGTGGAACAACGAATGTCTCGAAGAGGTCCTCCGACCCTCTATTCACATAAGGTGGAAGAGAAAAAAGAAAGAATCAAATTTTCAATCAGACATGGTCGAATAGATTTCATAGAAATGGATCATGATAGCTACGTCATAGTGGAACACATCCTGGGGCAGGGGTAGGGGTTCGGAACATAGTAACTGAAAATGTTCCACCTACTCAGCAAGTTATCTCAGGGTTGCCACTGCGCTATGTGAAAGTAGAATGCCACATGTAACACGTTGATTTGTCTATGCACATGGGAGGGCAGTGCCGCCGTGCTATCTGAAATGGCTCTAAGAAGTTTGTCTTCTGAGGATATTTGGGTTGTCCTTTTCAAAAGGAATATTCATCTTTTCCATGTAAAAAGATATAAATCATGGGCTAACAACCATTTGTGGGACATCACTCCCCAACTGTTCAGACCTGTAGATAGTGTTCTGACTTGCAAGTTTTGGAACATTTGGATGAAGTTAAAGAAGAGCATATTTCTAAGTCGGATTTTACTTCCAATACTATTTTTTTGTTTCAAGAGTGTCCCTAGCATGGATGGTTCTTTGTGGAACAATTGCTCTCAATCTATTGTTGGTGCAAATTGTGCAACTCCTTGAAGATTCACATGAACTATTGCTTATAGTTTTTTACCATTAACTTTTGTAAAAGTCATTTGACTTAGAAGAATCTTGTAAATGCCACTAAACTCGTGGAGTTAGGAGAAATTTATTGTACGAATTTCTTTGAGGTTATATCTCCTTATTTGGAGGAGGAATGCAAGAAACTAACAATTATGACCACCACGTGCTAGAGAGATGACTCTGCTCCCAACCTTATGCCTATATATATAGCTACTCGAATGAACGAGGACCACAAATGTAACCAGAGTCCACAAGTGCATGTGCAATCTCGTCCACTCCTTTTATATCTTCCACTAGAGTCTACTAGTGGTTGGAGTGATCTTGACCACTAGTTTGGTACCTTCCACTAGAGTCCACTAGTGGTTGGTGTACTCGCCTCTCGAGTTAAGTCTCAATGAGCTCAAGTTAGCTCAAGTTAACTTGAGTTATAAGACTCTAGAGCTCTTTGGGAAAAAACTCTCCCCATGCTCCCCATGGGAGTTGAACCCAAGATCTCTTCCTTCTCAACCTTGAGACTTAACCACTAGGCTAAGTGGATCACTTGTTTAAGAGAGCATATGGACTTATGCTTAAGTCTAGTCTCAAGATCTTTGGCCAGACACATGGGTGACCAAACGATGTCTGATTTTAGATCTCTTTGAACTGGCAAGACCCTTAGATCACAGACTTACTTATTTGATTACAAGGAACTTTTAGGTGGAAGTTCACTTGAAATTCAAAATTCAAAATTGAAGAAAGTCACTATAAAAGTAGCTTGAAATCTCGCGGCCATTAGTGCCCATTACTGAGCTTGCTGTTGATCACTTGATGTAATTGAGAGGCTTACACTATAGCCTACTCCTATTACTATCATTCGGCATCCTATTCATGCCAATGATGATGTATAATATTGTTACATAATACATTACATTGATTAATTACATATGTCTTCATCTCTGTCATTGTCACTTAGAGCAGTGTACTTGTCTTGCTCATATCGCAGTGGTACCTTCATCATTTTCAATGTTCTATAGCTCATTGGAACAAACTCAAAGTCAATTACAATTTATCAAATTTGAAGAAGTTTCCTTCATCCAATTGGGAGAAAGTAATCTCGAATTGGTCACTGGGCATTCTCTGTAGAGTTCCTAAAAGGTCAGGGGTAAGCTTCTACTTGCTAAAGACATTGCTAAGTATGCAGTCTATCATTTTAAGTGATTCTACTTGGAATCATTAGGCCTCTAAGCTAGTTATATACTCTCAGAAGGAAGTTTTCTAATTGCTACTGTACTGTGAGTACTCAGCAAAACTTCCAACAGGTATCAAGACCAAAATAGCAAGTTTTTGATCACTAGCTAGTTGCAAGCTTATCTGTTTTGATCCTATTGATAACGCATCATCTCCAAAGTACATAGGAACTTATTTGGTGTTATTGGAAAGCTAAAAGGGCCTAAAACTCAACTTTGAGTAAAATAGTGCTGGTACAAAGCAAGGATTAGCAGTACGAACTCATCTCTTGCAGTGTCCATCCATCTTTCCCAATAGTGGTATGAGAGCAACTTGACGTAAAATGGGAGATGTTTTCCCTTCTTTTATTGATAAATTGGACAGGAACAACTACCAAGCATGGTCCTTGAGGATGAAGAAATATTTGCAAGGAAGGAGTCTCTATGGATACATATCAAGAGATGAGGAGATGCCCATTTTGAGAAGCAAAGGACAACCTACAAGAGAGGAGCTTGAAAGACTCAACTGATGGTGTGCCAAAGATGCATTAGCAAGGTCATACTTACTTAACTCTATCTCTGATTTCCTTCTTCCACACATTAGGGACTGTAAGACATCCCAAGAGACTTGGGAAACATTGTCTTCAGATTTTTCTTCCAACACAAGGACCAGGAAGAACCAATTGTGGATTGAGTTTACCACTCAAAGAAAGCAACACAAGCAAAGTGTTTCAAAATATGTGATGAAAGTCAAGGATGTGGCTGACCAATTGGCAAGCATAGGAGAGGAGACTTAAGAGGAGAAAATTTTGAGACAAGTAATCAATGATATCAAGGTAGATGACAAATGGGAAAGCTTGACAATTGCCATGGACTTGTACATGTACTTGGAAATTCCAAATCTTACCACACTCATGGGGCAACTCTTTACCCATGAAACCAAGCTCAACAAAAATGGCGATTCATCAAGAGGTAATAACTCTTCTGCCCCATATAAATATAAAGGGAAGGTTAAAGACAAAGGGAAAAGCAAGAAAGTAGAGGATGAAGGTACCACTTCTCAAGCCAACTATGTAGGAAGAGGTAAGAACTCAAGAGGTAGGGGCAGAGGAGGTAAGCAAGGTAGGGTGAGACCTTTGAACTCGTCCCCATGTAATATTTGTGGTTTACCGAATCACACCATAGATGAGTGTTACAGAAACTTCAAGAATCAGAGAGGTAGAGGTTTCCAAAGAGGTGGCTACACACAATCAAGAGGAAGTTTCAACCATCATCAAGGCTACAACAACAACTACAACACAATCAAGAGGAAGGTTCAACCATCATCAAGGCTACAACAACAACTACAACAACAATTACAATAACAACTACCAAGGAGGCTAGAAATCAAGGAAAGACTACAACAATTACACAGAGGATCAAGAGGATTCCCTTTTGATTATGAATATGACTTCAAAGCAAGGTATGAATGATGAACATCTCTTCTACATCGACTCAGGATGTTCAAACCATGTGGCAGGTAATGTAGCTCTTCTCTCTGAGCTTGAGGACCCTAAGGGAAAGCACGAAGTGCAAACATGTGATGATAGCAAGCATTCAGTGGTCAAGGTAGGAAATGTTAAAACCTTTGATGGAAATAAAAATCTGTTGAGAAAGGTTCTATATTTACCTACAATCACCAAGAATTTGATGAGTGTTGGACAAATTGTGGAAAAAGTTTTGCAGGTTAGGTTCAAAAAATATGGAGCATTTATAGAGGATCCCCAACATGGATTCAAGAGAATTGCCAAAGGAGAAAAGATAGGTAGAGTTTTTACATTTGAACTTGAAGATACAAGGAATATTGCACTTTATAATTACAAGGATCAAACATTGTCAGAGCTTGAGATTTTGGCATAAAAGATTAGGGCATATTGGTGAGAAAACCCTAAAGCAAATATGTAGAGATCAATGTGTGCTTGGGATACCTAATGTATCCAAGCAACACATGATCTATAAATGTGATGCATATTAATTTGGTAAATCACACAGGTTACCCTTCTCAAAGAACGGCTACATGCATGAGGATTACTTGGAGCTTGTCCACACAGATGTGTGGGGACTAAGTAAGGACCCTCCAATTTCTGGATCAAGGTATTACTTATCTTTCATTGATGATTTTAGTAGGTGGACTATCTTATATTTTATGACGCACAAAGATGAAGTGTTCAATTGCTTTAAGAAGTATCTTGCACTTGTGGAAAACCAAACAGGAAGAAGCCTAAAGATGCTAAGGTCAAATGGAGGAGGTGAGTACTTCTGCAATGAATTTGATGCATTCTTGTAGGATAGAGGAATCAAAAGGGAAATTACAACAAGATATATCCCTAAGCTAAATGGCATGGCAAAGAGAATAAATAGGTTGATTGTTGAAATAGCTAGGTCAATGCTAAATGAAAAAAAGTTACCTAATTATTTGTGGGTAGAGAGTGTATCTACTACCACTTATCTTGTTAACAAATTGCCATCCAAATCACTTGATGGGATGACCACATATGAATCATGGCATGGTAGAAGGCCATCACGTGATCATTGCAGGATCTTTGGATTTGTTGCTTATGTGCATATCCCATCTCAAATCAGAGGTAAGCTAGACCCTAAAGTAGAGTAGTGCATCTTCATAGGGTATGATTTAAATCAGAAAGGGTACATATTTTATAATCCATCCAACAAAGGATTTATGGTCAGTAGAGATGTTGTGTTTGATGAGAATGATTCTTGGTTTCAAAGTGAATGCAAGAAAGTTAAGTTGCCATATGACTTGGAAGAGGAGTTTCCAAGCCTCACCAAGGAGGAGCCAAATGAGATTGAAGACATCAAATCAGATGATGAGGACATCATCAACCTAGAAGAATTCAAGGCATGGAAATCAAAAGGCAAGGTCAAGATGAAGAAATTGGAGGACATACTTGAATCATCCAACCAAGCAATTAGAAGATCACTAAGGGAGAGCAAGAAGCCAATCAGATATGGGTATGATACTTCTTTAGTTACCAAGCATTCCATTTATCTAGATAACGATTTATCATTTGAAGAACCATCATCATATGAAGAAGCAAAGACCAAGGTAGAATGGAAGGAAGCTATGGATGAAGAAATTGAAGCACTCAAGGAGAATGATATCTGGGAGCTAGTGCCAAAGGAGTCTATGAAGGTAATTGGTTCTAGATGGATTTACAAAGTCAAGAGAAATTCATATGGATCAATAAACAGGTATAAAGCTAGACTTGTGGCTAATGGTTTTGCACAAACCCAAGGAGTAGATTATGAAGAGACATTCTCATCTGTGGCCAAAATGCCAACCATCAAGGTATTGGTAAGTGGGGTTGCATCAAGGAATTGGAATATGTACCAATTGGATGTGAAAAATGCTTTTCTTAATGGTTGGATTTCAAGGGAGGTTTACATGGCACAACCTCCTAGAAATTAAGACTCAAGCAAGGTAAACTATGTGTGCGAATTGAACAAAGCTCTTTATGGATTGAAGCAGGCACCTAGGGCATGGAATCATAGGTTGACTACCTATCTTCAAGACCAAGGATTTATCATGAGCAAAGCAAATACTTCTCTATTTGTCAAGAGAAGCAATTCAGAGGTGATATACCTATGTGTGTATGTTGATGATATCATATTTACAAGAAGTGATGCCAATGACATCAATCAACTCAAGAACCAAATGATGCAGGAGTTCAAAATCAGTGATCTAGGGTCACTAAAGTATTTTCTTGGACTATAGTTATTTTATACTAATTCTGGAATTTATATCACTCAAAGAAAGTATGTGCAGGACATGTTGAAGAAGTTTCACTTGGAGAATGCCAAGATAGCTAGCAAACTTATTTGTTTGATCCTATTGATTGAAGCATCATCTCGAAAGTACATAGGCACTTATTTGGTTTGATTGGAAAGCTAAGAGGGCCTACAACTCAACTCTGAAGTAGAATAGGGCTGGTACAAAGTAGGGATTAGCAGTACCAACTCATTTCTTGAGGTGTCCATCCATCTTTCCCAACATCTATAAGAGAACACAAGTGTTTTAAGTTGGGCATTAGATACTCCAATTGGTTTATTCAAGGAGGTGAAGTCGTCTTTCATGATCCTCTAAACTTAATCAAATATGGCATGTGAATTGGAATAATGTCGAATCGAGATATTGTTTCATTTGCATCTAGGCTTTCCCTTTATTCTCCAAGCACTCATTCTTGGAGTGGCTGACGCGTCATGATGTTATATGGTCTGGGAGCACAACCAGGAAAATATTAATATTGGTGATGGTGATTGCGTTATGGCAGGGGGGAAGATTTGGCCCATATTTTTACTCATTGTTGGCATATCAAGAAGTTTTGGCAATTTATTTCCCCTTATTTCATTTTTAAAGAATGGTGCTTAGTAGGGTCTTCAAAAAATCATCCTGGGTTGCTAGAAACGAATGGGTCTTCTCCTCTCGCAAATGTGGAGGAGTCCCATCCTATGGAACATATGGCTCAATAGAAATCAGAGATGCTTTGGTGGTGCTAAAAAGGACTTTGCTTATTCTTTGAAGAATTATTTAATCTCCTAATTGGTCATTTTTGTCACAAGGAATGAGATAAGGAAGAGATCTCGCACACCTACTCCCACAATCAAAGAGGAGCACACATATAGATTGAGGCAAAGAAGAATGATCTTCTTCTTCTTCTATTATATAAAAGGAATGTACAAGGATGACCTAAAAAACAACAATACAACAAGTGCCATATTTAAAGAAAAGAGGTAAATGTTGATATCCATGACTCAGTGAGTTGGCAAGAAACAAATGTGCCATCACTCTCGGTAGATAGATCTAGTTAAGCTCAATGAATTGGCCTTGACATATATACCGGCATGACCACTATACATATTAGAGAAATGAAAAAGTGATATGTGTCATCCTTAATTATCACATATTGAGCATCATACCTCTCCTCCTCAAGCTCAACGTGGCAAGGAGGAAGATTTGGCCCATATTTTTATTCATTGTTGGTATGCCAAGAAGTTTTGGCAATTTATTTCTCCTTATTTCATTTTTAAAGAATGGTACTCAGTTGGATGTTCAAAACATCACCCTGGTTTGCTCCAAATGAATGGGTCCTGTCCTCTAGCAATTGTGCAAGAGTCACATCCTATGGCACATATGGCTCAATACTAAAATGAGAGATGTTTTGGTGGTGCTAAGAAGGAATTTGCTTATTCTTGGAATAATTGTTTAATCCCCTCTCGTTGTTTTAGTCTTGATTCTATCAAAGATGCCCCTGTAAAGTTGTTCACATCAATAAGCTTCTTACTACTCACAATCCCAATCGATGGATATCTATTGTGTTATCTTTGTAATCTCCTCAGAGGCTCATGATGGTGTTATCCTTTAACTCTAAGCACTTGGCTTTTTATACTCCTATTTCTCATGGAGTCTCTTTTTGTATCTTTATCTCATGTCATGGGATCTTGCCTCCTTGCATGATCTTTAAAGCCTCATCACTAATATAATTTTCTTTTCTGTTGTCTCAAAATATTATCACTGTAGTCTTATGCACAAATATGTGTAATCTTCAAGCTTCAGTTGTATTAATTTATATATGTTAAGACTGTCATTCTGTACTTCTTGCAACCATACACAACTGATATATTATCTTTGTAGTTTAATGCACCAATATGTGTACTCTTCAAGCTATAGTTGTATTAATGTATATATGTTAAGAATGTTATCCATACTTTCCACTCCAGTTAAGAAAGAGATACTAAATACTCATACTTTTGCCAAACTTGCAACCTTTTATGTAAACTTCTAACATAATTTCACCATAAGATGATCACAACATTTGTATGAAGGTAAAAAAAGTACTATATTTCTAAGTCTCCTTTTACTTCCAATACTAATTTATTTTTACAGGGGTCTCCTTGGCATGGCTCGCTTGCTTTGTGGAACAATGCCATTCAATCTATCAAACAACGTAAGTGTTTTAAGTTGAGCATTAGAGACTCGAATTGGTTTCTTCAAGGAGGTGGCATTGTCTTTGATAAGCAATGCAGAGTTTTACCTAATGTTTCCATTGGTTGTTAGCATATTATCATTCATCATAAATAGTTTTTGGAGAATCAACTTTCTTGTTGTAGTATTGCTCCTCTAAGTATTCAAGACATTGTTGCTGATATGTGGAAGAAATTCAAGGCTAACAAAGGCTAAATGGCTAGGATTTCCTCTAAATTTAATCAAAGATGGCATGCGAATTGGACTAATGCCAAATCGAGATATTGTTTCATTTGCATCAAGGATTTCCTTTTATTCTCCAAGCACTCATTATTGGGGTGGCTGATGCTTCATAATGGTATATGGTCTGGGAGCACAACCAAGAAAATAAATATTGTTGATGGTGATTCTGTTATGGCAGGGAGGAAGATTTGGCCCATATTTTTATTCATTGTTGGCATATCAAGAAGATTTGGAAATTTATTTCCCCTTATTTCATTTTTAAAGAATTTTACTCAGCACGGTCTTCAAAAAATCATCTTGGGTTGGTGCAAACGAATGGGTCTTGTCCTCTGGCAATTGTGGAGGAGTCACATCCTATGGCACATATGGCTCAATAGAAATTAGAGATGCTTTGGTGGTGCTAAAAAGGACTTTGCTTATTCTATGAAGAATTATTTAATCTCCTTTGCCCATTTTTGGCACGAGGAAGGAGATAAGGAAGAGAGCTCACACACACACTTCCACAATCAAAGAGGAGCACACACAAAGATTGAGGCAAGGAAGAATGATTTTCTTCTTCTTCTTCTATTACATAAAAGGAATGTACAAGAATGGCCTAAAAAACAACAACACAACAAGTGCCATATATAAAGAAAAGTACATAAGGAAAATCCTCATGTCCATGAATGAGTGAGTTGGAAAGAAACAAATGTGCCATCACTCTCGGTAGACAAATCTAGTAAAGCTCAATGAAGTGTCCCTGACATATACCCGCATGACCACTATACATGTCACAGAAATGAAAAGGTGATACATGTCATCCTAGATTATCACATATTGAGCATGATATCTCGACACTCCCCCTCAATCTCAACCTCATCTCCTCTAATCCAAGCATCTTCAAAAACTTCTTCAGCTTCTCTACTCCAAGTGCTTTAGTGAAAACATCAGCAGCCTACTCAATTGTTCTAACATAAACAAGATCAATATCACCTAATAATATCGTCTCTCTGATGAAGTGATAATGTATCTCAATATGCTTTGTTATAGCATGAAAAATAGGGTTCCGTGCTAGTTTTATGCTACGAAGATTATCACAATAGATGGTGATAGATTTTGCACTTACACACCTAAATCTGCGAGTAGCATCTCTAACTAAGATGCTTCACACATTGCCATTGCAACACCTCTATACTCAACCTCTGTACTTGAGAAAGAAATACTGGGTTGCTTCTTAGTGCTCCATGTAATAACTGCACTCCAAGTGAGAATAGAAAGACACTAGTAGATCTTCTATTTGGAATGCTTTCAACGCTATTCACATCACCATGTCCATGAACCTGCAAATCTATACCAGCTTCTCTTTGCCTCAAGGCTTGAGCTATCTTTGAGTGCTTTTCTTTCATTATATATATCCTTTTTCCACACACGTACGCATCACTAAGAGTGTATATATATATATATATATATATATATATATATATATATATATATATATATATATATATATATATATATATATATATATATATATATATATATATATATATATATATATATATATATATATATATATATATGTGTGTGTGTGTGTGTGTGTGTTAGCAAATGAATTGCAAGTGCGCATGATTTTTCTATAAGCTGTTAATGTACAACTTATCTCCTTCACATTGAACGTAGAAAACACACCTACTACGTAGTCGTGGTAGTGCACATTGAGCTGTTTATTTTAGTGTTATTAAAAGGATCACAAGGTTTGCATTGCGGATTCTGAGAAAACCATCATCTTTGGATATTTAGGTTGTCCTTCTCAAGAATATTTATCTTTTCCTTGTTAACTAACAACCATTTGTGGCACATCATTGTTTCTCCCCATTACTTTAGGCCAGTTGGCAGTGTTTCGACTTGTAAGTTTTGAAACATTTGGATGAATATAAAAAAAGAGTATATTTCTTAGTGTGATTTTACTTTCAATACTAATATTTTTTTATAGGAGTGTCTCTCGCATGGCTGGCTTGCTTCGTGGAACAATGGCTCTGAATCTATGAGAGAATACATGTGTTTTAATTTGGGCATTAGAGACTCGAATTGGTTTCTTCAAGGAGGTGACGTCCTCTTTGATGAGCAATGCAGAGTTTTACCTAATGTTTCCATTAGCTGTTAGCAAATTATCATTCATCATAAGACGTTTTTGGAGAATCAACTTTCTTGTTGTAGAATTGCTCCCATGAGTATTCACGACATTGTTGCTGATATGTGGAAGAAACTCAAGGCTAACAAAGGCTCAACGGCAAGAATTTGCTCTAAACTTAATCAAAGATGGCATGCAAATTGGACTAACGCCCAATGGAGATATTTTTTCATTTGCATCTTTGCTTTCCTTTTATTCTCCAATCACTCATTCTTGGAGTGGTTGATGCTTCAAAATGGTATATGGTCTAGAAGTAGAGCCAAGAGAATAAATATTTGTGATGGTGGTTGTGCAGTGGCAAAAAGGATGATTTGGCCTATATTTTTATTCATTTTTGTATGCCAAGAAGTTTTGACAATTTATTTTCCATTATTTCATTTTTAAAGAATGGTACTGAGGTGGGTGTCCAAAAAATCACCCTGAGTTGCTCCAAATGAATGGATCGTGTCCTCTAGCAATTGTGGAGGAGTCACATCCTATGGCACATATGGCTCAATAGAAATCAGAGATGCTTTGGTGGAGCTTAGGAGGACTTTGCTTATTCTTGGAATAATTGTTTAATCCCCTCTAGTTGTTTAAGTCTTGATTCTATCAAAGATGTCCCTTGTAAATTTGTTCACATCAATGAGCTTATTACTACTCAGAATACCAATAGATGAAGATCTATTGTGTTATCTTTGTATTCTCGTTGAAGGTTCATGATGGTCTTATCCCTTGTTTCTAAGCACTTGGCTTTTTATATTGTTGTTTCTCATGGACACTCTCTTTGTATCTTTATCTCATGTCATGGGATCTTGCCTCCTTGCATGATCTGTAAAGCCTCATCACTAATATAATTTTCTTTTCTATTGTCTCAAATTTTTTTTTTTACTATAATTTAATGCACATATATGTGTAATCTTCAAGCTTTAGTTGTATTAATCTATATATGTTAAGAATGTCATTCCATACTTCTCCCAACCATACACAACTCATATATTATCTTTGTAGTTTAATGCACATATATGTGTAATCTTCAAGGTGTAGCTGTATTAATGTATATATATTAAGAATGTAATTCCGTGCTTTGCACTCCAGATAAGAAAAAGATACTAAAATACTCATACTTTTGCCAAACTTGCAACCTTTTATGTAAACTTATTACATAATTTCACCATGAGATGACCAAATACTTGAAAGCTCCTATTGCTCACATGATTTTCACCATAATTTCTAACATAATTTTCACCATGATATGCTCACATACTTGATAATGTAGAGAGCACATGCATGGAAGCAAAATGAAAAGAAGAGTGTACTCACAAAGAAAGAGTGTGAGACTCAAAATGAGTAGACCATGAAAAGGGTAAACTCATCTGGATTAGAAATGAGCTTGCCAAGAGCATTGAGTAGGCTCCTCAAGCTTCTAACTAAGTACAAATGAGGGGAGAGGGCCTCCTTATATAGATTTGGGAGGGGCTCTCCAAATTACATCTCATGTGGGATAATTCCCCTAAAGGAGAATGAATACAACTGGTAGAAGCAAATGGCAAGATACCCAAATACAAAGGTTATAATATAAAATGGAAACATAATGGAAATACAATGGAAATAGAGTGACTCCAAAATACAAAAGAGAGGTGCACTCATATTCTCAACAAGTACTCCATAAGATGTCCACCAGATGGATCAAGAGGATGCTTTAGAGGTATACCACCAACGAGGTTCCTGAACAAGATCTCATTGGACGAGATCACCTCCATGCGAGATAGGTAGGATGAGTCCATGTGGTACATAGGAACCACCAAAGCTTTGACAATATCCACCGCAAGATGTGTATTGCCAAGAAGTAGGTCCTACACGAGTGAAACATAAACCATGATAAAATCATAGTCACATGGTAGTACATCTATACTATAATCCTCCATGGAGTTTACAAGGTCCTAAGATGTGTTAGTAGGACCATAGAAGCCCCCATTGAATCGATAAGCTGGTCCAAAAAAAGATCCAACTGAGTGATGAAGCCAAGTAGATGTAAAAGTATCCTGTGGTAAGTGAAAAGATGTTGGACTCCATGAATGGAAAGGTATATGCTCAGAATGTTGTTGTAGACGAGGTAAGTGGACTCTCAAAGATAGGGATGGAAAATGATGAGTCACTGATCTTGGAGTAACTCCTAACTGAAGCTGAGGGGAAATATAAACCTTCGATGGTACGATAGGTATATCCATCTGAGGTATAAGCTGAGATGGTATCTCTGATTCCTCCTGCTCTAAAACTGTATCATGATCTGGAAAGTCATGTACAAAGAGAGCATGCTCCACATAGTGTGACTATTCAAAACTAGAATGATCCCCTCTGAAGAGAAAATGGGAGGATCCAAAAGGGATGAATACTTAGAGTATTTGTCAAACGTGCAGTCTTTGTTTACTATAATCGAGTGACTCTTTGGGTCGTAAAGTTTGTATGCCTTTGTTTGTTCACTATAGCCAATGAAAATGTACTACTTGGGTCGATCATCATCATGGCCTTGGACAAAGGCACTACCAAAGACACAATAATAGCTCACACTTGGCTTCTTCTTAAAGTAAGATTCAAATGGTGTTTGGTTCTTCAAGACATCTGAAAACCCTGTGTTTTGAATATGTACTGTTGTTTGTACTGCTTCACCCCAAAATTTTGGTGGAAGTTGCTTTTGACTAGGCACCACTTTGGCCATCTGGATCACACTTCAACTCTTCTGTATGGCAATACCTTGTTGAGTATCTTGCATTTCTTCATACCTTATTCCATGTTGCTTCAAGACTTGGAGAATTTGTGATTGACAAAGCTACTGTCTCCATCAGATCAGATGATCTTCAAAGAACTTGGAAAGTCTTTGTGAACTGTTTGTGCCACTCCTTAAACTCAAAATGGGCATCCTCTTTATGCTCGAGAATAAACCCATGTGTATCTAGTGAATTCATCTACCATTAGGAAGAAGTAGATTGACCCACTTAGAGAAGGTGTTTGCATAGGTCCACAAATGTCTGCATGGACTAATGCAAGGGTTTATTTGTAGAAATGGATGCTTCTTTAGTCAAAGGGGCAATTGTTTGCTTGGCCCATGCTTGGCAATTCAATTCCACTCGTGTGATCCTGGGAAAACCCTTGATAAGATGATTGGAAGAGATCTTAGATAAGCAAGAGGTATGTTCAAATCTATAATGCCATAAGCTAAGACTTGAATCTTTGGCCATAAAACTTGAAAGCTTGTAGAGACCCTTGTCTTCAAAGACTTGAGATATCACTTCATTGGATTCACGATCAATGACTTGTACCTTGTTCTGATCGAATTTCATTGTCATGTTGCACTTTGTAATGGCCTTTACTCAGAGAAGGTTTGTACAAAGGCTTGGTACATAAAGAATGCCTTTGAGTAACTTGGTCTTGCCTTCAGAGTTGGTGACTTGAACTTTTCCTCTTCCTTGGATTTCAATCCACTTGTTGTGTCCAATACACTTGACCTTTATGCTCTTCAAACTCATGAAAATCATCTTTGTCATGGTATATGTGGGATGAAGCACCACTATCAAAAATCTATTCTTTCTTGGGAGTGGTTGCCACAAGTGCTTTGTGTTCACTTGTGAGAAATAGATCTTCACTTGTGAAGTGAGAATGATGTTTGCTCTTAGACTTAGAGTTGTCCTTGTTCCTTTTCTTGAAGCAATATTTCTCGATATGGCCAGGCTTGGCACAAAAATTTCAAGTGATCTTCTTCTTGCTTTTCTCCTTTGATTCTTGATCACCTTTTTGCCCTTTATGTTTGCGGAAGGTGGCTTTAGCCTTCATGGCTGTTTCTTGAGTAGCTTGGGTCTGTTGCCAAGAGTTGTGGCATAATAGTTAGATTATGGAATTTTGCTTCTAAAGCATAGATCCTCGAGGATGTTTTATCTTCATATAAGGTTTCTAAAGTGTCCCATGCTTCCTTGCATGTTTTACATGCCATGATGTGCCCTTTGGTTAGTTCATCATAGGCAAGTAGAAGTTGTCCTAGTGCCCTTTTATCTTTAGCACTCCATATATGCCAAGATTTTAGATTGTTCACTTTATTGGGCTCACGTTCAGAACCATCTACTACATCATGAAGGAGATTAGTGTACATATATGCTTTCATTATATCTTTCCAAAGATTATAATTTTTCCCATTTAATCGTTCATCCTTGGGCATGAATATGAGTGTGACAGAAGGTAAAAAATTGGCCATAGATGAGGTGCTAGCTTAAATTTTTGACATTACAAAGTTTGAGTGATCGTGAACTCGTAGTGAGTTTGATCTTTGCAAGATTAAGTGTCAAGTGTTGAGAAACACTTTCAAAGACACTTGTGTGCTAAGAAAGTACTTGAAACTAATCGCAAAGTTTGGACCAAAATTAAAAAGCTTCGCACCACACTCGAAATCTTTGGGGGAGGGGAAGCATGGAATAGCCCTACTTTTGCACAACAATGGAATTAGCCACTTTGGAGAGAGGTTTGGGGGGGAGGGGAGGGCGGGCTTAGAGTAGTCGGTTGCACACCAAAATAGCTGTAGTAGGCACGACAACCGAAGTACTTTGTGGGTGGGCTTAGACTAGCCTCCAACCCACAATTGTGCACACACCCAAAGTCTTCTTTCCTTATATGCTTGATGGTACAAAAGTGGGCACTTAGTGCGAAAGTTTCTTTGAGAGATAAACCCTTGTGAGGACCTATCAAAGTGCCAAAGTGGGACTTGAAAATCCTTGAGCAAGTACAACTCAATGCTTACAAATGGCTCCACCACGATAGGGTCACAACTTACCCTTGGAAAGTTACAACAATTCCTTTGAGAGAAAGGATTAAAACCCTTTGGAAATGCAATACAACTCGTTGATGAGAGATTACAATTATAAGGTGCCAAAATAGATCCAAAATAGTTTGGAGAGATGAAGTGACCCCTCGGGTACACGATCAGGCAAGCTTAATAACTTCGTTTGAAAGCAACTAGAGACCAAAGGTATATGTCATGTGTGATAGTCTATAGATCCAATCGAGGACATGTCATGAGTGATATGTACTCTTCACGTGGATGAAAAAAGAATTTATGCACAGAACCTTCAAGTGAACCTGAAGAAATTCGAATTTTGATTGCACTAGCACCATTTATCATTGTTGTTTTTAAATTCTACTTAAAATAAGTCCCATTTGATGTTGTAGTACGTGCCACGTCGAAGGATTACCCCAGGGCCCAGAAGGATTCTAACCTAAGTTCGATCACATGAAAACTATCTGAACTATCTCTACAGAAGACCGGCGGGCTACGCATAATGATTCCGCCAAAACGCATCATTACTGATGTCAATGGCCCATGGGCCATGCAGATTGATGTAATCTCCACAGTCAAAGTCTTCCACGTGGATCAATGATAATCACGGAGAAGTTAAGGTATAGAAGCATCCCATTCCCATCCATGTTGATTGCATGCCACACATGAAGTTTGTTAGGGATGCCTGCCAGCCGGCGAGATCACTGGTTCACCATTTACCAACAGAGAGTGGTTGCGAGTAGTGCACAGATAAACATCGTTTCAATATATGGTGAAGCACATCGCGGTTTCTCTCACTTCCTCTCTTTCTCTTGGCTCTCTCTGTGTGCCAGAGATGGCACGGACCAGCTTTTGTCTTTGCTCAAGTACAGAGGTTCGGCACAGAGAAATGTGTTTCTCGAGTTGTCCAGCTCGACCAGAGAAAGAAAACAGTCGACCTTGCCATCCAGAGAGCAACTCTCTCTCTCTCTCTCTCTCTCTCTCTCTCTCTCTCTCTCTCTCTCTCTCTCTCTCTCTCTCTCTCTCTCTTCCCCCCCCCCCCTCCCCCCCAATCGAACACCAATGCAAGTCTGCTTTCAGGCTCTCTCTGTCTGTTGCATCCTTGCGTGCCTCTGGAGATAGGACATGAACGTAATGCTGTTCTTCGACAAAAAGCCTCTTGTTTCTTTACGTGATGATTGCCTCAGCGTCTCTCCTTGCTCCTTGCATCATGTCTCCTCTGTGCAGGAAAGAAAGAGGGGGACGCAGCAAAAATTTGGCTCCTCGCTCTGCACTTGGAGTCGATTTTCCAGACAGCTTACATCTGATCAAGCACCTCTCTCTCAGGGATCTATGGGGAATCACTTTAAAGTCGATCAACCAAGGAAACCTATATTTGAGCAAGACCGGGTTAAGATTATATCGGACGAAGGTGGTAAGAGTGTGGGTGGAAGTGAGGCTAGGGCTTCCTCAGTCAGAAGAAGTCAACTTCAGACATCAGAACACGGTTGGATTTCTTAAGGCAAAATATGTAGATAATTTGAAAGGATCAACAATGAAGATTAGCAAAACTATAGGAACAGATAAGGCACACACTTCATCAGCTACTAGAACCAGAGTTTCTTTTGTGGAGAATTTCGAAAGTTTGATTGCCTCATCAAGGCGTGTTCCAGAAAGATCGGATGTTTCATCAGGATCTTAGGGTGTTACCAGGTATATGAGCACAAAATTGCATCCAAAGTCTAGGCCTCGATCCAATAGAACCTCTCCGAGCACTACTTCATCCAACAAGCAAGCTTCAGAGAAGCTCAGGAACGAATGCTCCAGAATTTCTACTATCGATTTGATCATGCGATTGGAGTCATCCTCCAACACAAAAGAGGAATGTAAGAAGGCTAAAAAAATGTTTAGCACATTCCCTTCTAGGAGAGCATTTATGCGTGCTCAGTTTCTACTCCAGAATGAGGACTTGTAAATGTCTTGCAAACGATAAAATGCACAAAGAGTGTTTGTGAACACTTTAATGACTTGAGATTCATAAAGAATTCTTGATCCTTGTTGGCAAAGTGAATGCAAGAGAATGCTTATGAGCCCTATGAAATGTTGAAATGGAACACAAAAATGATAGAATAAGGGTGGGAAAGTGGGGTGAAAAGGGGTACAAAATGGATGAAGAATAAGGGGTGGGAGGGTGGGGAAATGGCCAAAATGAGGCCACAAAATGAGTAACATGATGGAAAAAGGCTACTCCAAATGAGTAGAGAGCAACATCACCAAACTTAAGCACCAGCACCACCAAAACTACCACCAAATGCACCACCAAGTCCTCCACCTAGCGCTCAGATACCATGTAGAGAGTATACCCATGGAAGCAAAATGAAAAGAAGAGTTGTTAAATGTTACACAGTTACGCTGTGTTAATAACTAGCCGAAATCGTTACCGAACAAATATTAGATGTAAAATAGTGATTCACCGTAAACTGTATTAAACTTTCTATTACTGAAAGGTGTTATCAGACCAAGTGGGTTCTTGGGAGTGGTAGGGGTCTGTTAGATAGAGGCCCTGTACTCTTTTCCCAATTCTTAATCACAACATCAAAACACTAATGCACGTCTTAGCTTAGTTACTTGCAGTAACTAGACAATATTGGGTTTCTTTATGCCTGCGTATCGAACTTCTTCAGACTATTCTGCTATTGGAACAGAGTAGTAGTCCATTCTACAGCTTCGCTATTATACCGTAAATCAACCAAAGTGAAGACTATAGCTGACAGATTCATTCGTCACCACACTTGCCAGTGATCTCAAAAGTCCATGTTACCGAAGATACTAGTTCGTACTCATATTCGGGGTCACAGTTATTACACCGAATGCAATGAGTCTGATGGAAACATACAGAACATACTCCGACAGGGCAACAGATTACCTATTCGATTCACATAGCCAGATAACTACTCAAACAGACTCAGGATACTTCAATAACTGAAGAATACGCAGCAATACAACACGATAACAATACTCAGACACACAATCCGTCATTCAATCACTCGTTACGGTGAACTTCAATGTGAGCATCCGATACAGAACTCAACATTCACATTACTCAGACTCCACAACAGTGTACGCAGTACTCTGACAGAAAATTAGGCGAACAATCCAGCAATTCCAGAAAAGACGTCTCTCTCGAGCATTCTCCTTACATTACTTTATATAGATTTACAAAGTGCGCGTACCAACTTTTGCGCATAATTCAAGGAACTCCGTTACATCCGGCATACATTTGTCCTACTCCGGCGGCCGTCTAACACTGGCACGCACGGTGGACTCGAACCCGCAAGTGATTTTTGATTACAAAAATTATTGTTCATCTATGATTCCTTCTAGATACATATTTCTTGCTAATCTAAATGTGCGGGCTATTTTTTTCTTAAGGGTTTCTAATAATTGTTTAAGGGTATCGGGTTCTAAAATCTGCGCATCTATTCTAACGGAACTAAGTGCGATGGCTTCAGTAAGCAAAATTTCGGCCTGTGTTTGCAAAAAGGCCTCCTGTAAATAAAAATCGTTTGATAATGCCGCATCTCTTGCTGTCTTCATGTCCGTTACTTGTTTCTGCATCTCATTGATTCTGTCTTTCTGGTTGCGTACCTGATTATCTAATCTTCCAAACTGATGGTTCTGGAACTCTATGGTTTGGTAGTAAGCATCCCGTTCTCTGCGGGCATTTGCTAAGTCCTTCTGATATTTAGATTCTCTGTTCAGTTGGTGTTTCAGCATGTTGTTGACATCGTCTAAGGATTCTTTTGTTCTTTGTAACTCTTCTACTGCCTGCTTTGCTTCTCTCTGCTGCTCTTGGTATTTCTGTATTGTGTCCTGCAACTGGACTCTTGTTTCTTCCAGTAGGTTTCCTAGTGCTATTCTTGTATCGTCTGTATCTTTGATTGTTTGATTTAACTTTATTATTTCGGTGTCGGCAGTTGTGAGTAATTCGTCTTTTTCAGCTAATGCCTTATCTCGTTGGCTTGAGCTTTCTTCTTGTGCTTGGAGTGTAGCCTGTAGTTGCTTGATCTACTCATGGAGTGCATGATTTTCTGCTCTTGCTGCTTGTAATTCTTCCTGAAGAGGAGTGATATCTGCCTCCATTATTTCCAATTTCCTTTGGAATTCTTCTCGTGCACTGTCTGTGGCTTGCTTTAGGTGTTGCGGCAGTTGTTGGGATAGACTAATTAAAAGGTGACCCATGGCTTCTAATTCCAAAAAAACTGGAATGGGATGGGGTGGTAGAGGAGGGCGAGGTTGCGACGAGGTTTTGGTGAGCAGTTGTTGTGAATTAGGTGGTGAATAATTGAGGGACGATGTAGAGGCTTCAGAAGTTTCGGTGGGGTGACTCGGCTTGATGGGGCTGTGGTGTGGTTCCGGTTGGGAGATGGGGTTAGCAGGCGTGGTTTTGGGGAGGGCAGAGTCAATAGTTGTTACCTTGTTTATTTGTTCCGTTTCTGCATTGTGTGCTTCGGTAGATTCTACTACCTTCAGTAGCTTGTCTAGTGCATCTTGATTAGATTGCTGCTCATTTTCCTGTTGTTCTGATTCTTTTTCGGTCGAAATTATTTCCGTCTCTACTTGATCTTGTTGTTCTTGTTGCTCTGCCGATGATTCATTGTGCATTGAAGTTGCTCTATCATGGAAGGTTTCTTCTTCGTTCTTCTCTTTGTCTTTATCGTCATCGTTAACTTTGCCGGCTGAGCCTTGTGCTTCACTTTCTGAGGAGCTAATTCTGATACGTTTCCTGCGGAACAACTGATTGAGCTCTTCTTCATCTTCTTCTTCCTCATCTTCTAGTAGTTGAACTGACTCTTCGTGCCTTAAAACTGGTCCTCGTGGTGGTGGTTGAGCGGCGAGTATGGTTGGGAAGAGGAAAGAAAGGATGTGGGGAAGTCTGGATCGAGGGGTGGTTCCTTTGTTGACTTGTTTCACTATGGCGACGCACTCCTTATGAATTCGGTGAAAGAAAAATGAGGCAAAATTAACGGGTTCTCGTGCGGCAAGGTCGATGGCGGAATAGAATGGGCGGGAGATAACGTAGGTGCGTTTCTGGAGATTAAGGATCACAACTAAGAACTGCAATGCAGTTCTTTCAGGTTCGGGGTGGCAGAGAATGGCATATTCGTTCGATGAATGGCGGGGGAGAAGTTCGGTCATGCGGGCTACGGGGATACTTGGGCCATTCTCACGGCCTTGTGGAGTGAGGCGGAAGGCTTCAGCGAAGGCCTGGAAGGTTATTACGGTTCTAGATGGTAGGGAGGGGAAGAGCCATTGTCGTTCGGTGATGGGAGATTGGGCGATGGCTGGGATAATTTGTGCGAAGAAGGGATGGGCTTCCACTGAGTGCCAAGGCAGCTCAGCGAAGTTGGCCAACCCTCGGATACGCAGGTATTCTCCTACCTCGGTAGGGATACCATCACAGAAAACTGTGTAGTTCATCAACGCTTCCATTGCGCACGCGAACACGAATACACAGGACACAACACACGGATACACAGAACACAGAACACACAATTACAATCACAAGAACACAATAGCATTTTTGACGCAACCGAAGAGCTTAAGTACAGATATTACGGTGGGGGGGTAGGAAGTGGTGGTTATCATTGTGTGGTGCTAGAATGATATTGCTTTTAATTTGGCATGCATACTTGAGTAATTGGTAAGGAGGGAGGCTTATGACAAAACACGGCTATAAAAAAGAGAAAAGAAAGAACAGAATGAAAAGTAAAAAACAAAAGCTAAAAAATGCGGTCCACCGCCGAATGATTTAATGCGGACTAGTAGCACTTTGATACGGCCACAGCTTTGAGCCGTTGATTGCTTTTGGAAGAGGATTTCCGGTCAACGTAGTCAACCGAAAAGTTGCTGGACCGACTTGCTCTGCGATCTTGTAAGGGCCGAACCACCATAATTTGAATTTGCCTGCGGATCTATTTGACTTTGCATTATAAAAAAGTACAAGCTGTCCTACCGAAAATACTGGGGTTTTCAGGTTTCTATCGTGCGTCCTTGCCTGTCTTAGCTGAACTTCGTGCATGGTTAAAAACTGAGCCATCGGTGCTCGTCTAACTCTCTGAGGGTATCCAACCGAAATGACAGTGAGTCTTCCGGTAGCAATTTCTGGGTAATGGCTACTCGTAAACTTGGTATAACTATCTCCATTGGTGCTATTGCTTCTAAGCCATAAGCTAATTTGAAAGGTGTCAATCTTGTTGTTACCTTGTAGGTAGTCCGGTATGCCCATAACACTATAGGTAGCAGTTGATCCCATCTTTCCGGTGCTTCCATGATCAATTTTTGAAGTATATTCAGCAGAGATTTGTTTGTACTTTCGGCCAAACCATTAGCACGCAGATAATAAGGAGAACAATGGTAATCCAAAACGAGGAAAGACATCGGTTAGCAGACACTTTGCTACCGTAACTGCTGTAACAGACTGTAAAGCCCAGGCTTCGGCCCATCTGGTTGCATAGTCTGTGCAGGTCAGTATGTAACGGTTGTTACTGGAGACTGCTGGAGGTGTAATTGGTCTGATAAAATCTAGATCCCACTTCTGGAAAGGTTCTAGTGGTAAGATGGGTTGCAGAGGAAAAAGATGACGTTGCAAAGGCTGACCCAATCTTTGACAAGTATCACATTGTTTGACAAACTGTAATATATCTCTGTTCATTGTTGGCCACCAGAGACCACTCTGCAGAATTTTGCGGTGAGTTAGATCTGCAGCAAAGTGGCCACCGGAAGGAATCGAGTGAGCCAAAGTAATAACTGAATTAAATCATGCGGTGGAATACAGCGAAGTAGGATTCCGGTGTGATCTACATAATATAGTTCTCCAGCAACTAACCGGAATCGGCGGCTAAAGACTGCAATTTTCCTGCGTATTGCTCTAAAAGTCTGAGATGGAAGACAACCATCAGTGAGAAAGGTCAAGATCTGACCATAATATGAAAATGGGATAGGTGGGTCTGCAGAATCTTCATTAATTGGTTCTGATACATAGATCGCTGGTGTCGTGTCATCTATACCTACCGGAGCTTCACCGGAATCTAAGCGGGATAAGAAATCTGCTAAGGCGTGTGAACTGCCTGGCCGATGAATGACTTCGTAATCAAATTCCTGCAAGAGTAAGACCCATCGCACTAATCGACCACCTAGATGCTGCTGCCAAACTAGATAGACAAGTGCAGCGTGATCTACATGAAATGTGAATTTACGGCCTAGCAAGTAATGTCTGAATTTCTTGACCGAATATACTAGCCCTAGACATTCTCTTTCTGTTACAGAGTAATTTTTCTCAGCAGGTGCTAATCTTCGACTTGCATAATACACTGGTCTGAACCATTTATCAATTTGTTGCATCAACACACTTCCTATTGCTATATCTGAAGCATCAACCAATACATGAAATGGGTGATCCCAGTCTGGCGGTTGTAAGATAGGAACTTGTGTTAATAAATGCTTTAAACGATCAAAGGCTATCTGGCATTCCTGTGTCCATTCAAATTGTCGAGGTGTTTTGCTGATTAGCTTGTTTAGTGGTATAGTTGAATGAGCAAGCCACCGTAAGTGTCTTCCATGCCACCGTACTTGGCCCATAAAACGCATGACTTCTTTTGGAGTAGCTGGCACCGAGGCTTCTAATACTGCTGAAATTTTATCTGGATCTACTTGGATACCTTGTGCAGATACAATATGGCCAAGTAACTTGCCACATGAGACCGCAAACACCGATTTGTTTGGATTCAAACAGAGTCTATATTCTCTGCATTTCTGAAAGCAGCACCGTAAATGAAACAAATGTGCTATCATCTTACTGAAAATTGAAAAATCGTCGAGATATACTTGCATAAATGAAGTGAGATAAGGAGAAAATATCTCCTGCATACATCTTTGAAATGTGCTTGGTGCGTTTCTTAATCCAAACCACCTTACCGTACAAGCAAAGACACCCCAATTGGTAATAAATGCAGTTTTCAGTATATCTTCTTCGGCCATTCTTACTTGATTGTAGCCACTGTATCCATCTAGAAATGAATACATCTCATGACCTGCTACTCTATCAAGCATGGTATCTAAAAAGGGAATTGGAAAGGGATCCGGTACGGTTGCTGCATTTAATTTCCGGTAATCTACACAGATTCTCAATTGCTTGTTTTTCTTTGGCACAATCACAATCAGAGAGATCCATTCAGCATGCTCTACTGGCACGATGAATCCAACTTTCAATAACCTATCAAGTTCTGCCTTTACCTGGGATGCATAGTGGGGATTCATCCGGTAGTTGGTTTGCTTTATCGGTCTTGCTTTTGGCTTCAGCATGACCCTGTGTTGGTAGACACGGGGGTCCAATCCTTTCATGTCTTTGTAGTCCCATCCAAAGACATCAGTGAATTCTCGGAGTAGCTGGATTAAATCTGCTTGAAATGTTTCAGGTAAGTTTTGCTTTATCTTCACAGGACACGGATGATCTTCATCTCCTAAATTGTAAGTAATCAGTTGATCTTCGGGGACATAGAACTGTTGATGTTTCTCTGTGTTGTCTGTTGGTTTAAGAAGTTGCTGCAGTTCATCGTCATCTGTCGAAACAGTGTCTTCCTTCTTAGCCTCTTCTGTGACGGGTATTAGTGTACAGACTGAAGCATTCCAATTATCTACAACGGGCTGTAGATCAATAGTCCCTAAGGAAATTAAGTCAGCGTTACTCTTCAAAAACTCTTCTTCTTCATCATCTGACAATCCATCTAGCATATGGACTGGTTCAGCAAAATACAGTCTAGCGTGTAGCTCGCAAGGTTGTATAGCATCTAATTTTACCACATATCTACGATTGGGATCTTTAAACGTAAGCTCTTGTGCAGACCAGTCCTGTATTACCTTCGCATGTTTCAGCCAAGGTCGGCCAAAAAGAAGGTTGTAATCCAAAGTGGATTCCGACAAATCTAGTATAACAAAGGTCATTTTAAAGGTCGTACCTTGCAAAGTGATGGGTACATTTCCCACAAGTCCTACAGGATGAACTCTTGACTGATCTGCCATTCTGACAAAAAATTGAACTGGTTCGATTTCGGTCCATCCTAATCTTTTGCATAATGCCGCAGTCGCAATGTTAACACCAGAGCCTCCATCAATTAATACGTGTGTAATCTTATGATTCTTATACCATACTGTAATCAAGGGAACTGAATGATCAACCGTAGAATCAGGTTCCGGTTGAACTGCTGCTGTCGCCGGAATACAAGAAGGTACCGGACTGAACTGTTGTTGGAACTGTTGGCAAATTCCAGGTACTAATGCCAGTAGTTGGCCCAGAGGCAGAGTGATAGATGCCTTAGATAAGATTTCCCAAGCCTGTTGAGATTGATTGACAGGCTCTACTGATGTTGAAGTTGATGCCTCTGCTGATGCGGAGGTGTCTACGGTGGGCAATGTATCTACTGCTGATGATGTTTCTGCTGCTAACTCCCTTTGTTGTGTTCCTTCCTTTGTTAACGAGGGCTGGGCTACCGGAATAGGCTCTGGAAAGACTGGTGGTTCTGTTGTGGTCCATTGACTAGCCTTGTTGTACATTCTGTGTTGTTCACATATCCCTGGTTCAAATATTTCTGCTGCTGGTTGCAGTTGTTTACCGGAACGGGTCTGGATTGCAGCAGCCTGTGTTTCCACCGGTGTGATTTTTACCATGTTGGCCATTGGATTTTGACGTTCCTTCTTCCTTTGATCATACTCAGCTGCATCCTTGCAAAATCTTCTAATATGTCCAAATTCACTACAAAAATGGCAGCGTGGTGGTGGTAAATTGGGATTTTCCTGTGGTGGTCCGTTTTGCCAGCGGTTTGGATTATAATTGTTATTCCTCTGTCCTCGGTAATTTCGATATCCTTGCTGCTGGTTGTTTCTCATTTGTGGAGGCACATAGTGGTTGGCTGGTTGTCCTTGTTCCAGGATAATTGCATTGACAGTCGCTGTTCCTTGTACTCTAGCGTTGTATGCACAGTTTTCGGTGGTGTGTCCGACAATGTTGCAGATAGTGCAGAATGTCTGATTAAGTGCGCAATTGGCACTGGTATGTCCTGAATTTTTGCATATGTTGTAGTATACCTGTTTAGTCATATCTTCTGCAACATTCTTGTTTACTTTTAACCATTCTAAATCTTCTGTAGATCCACCGACTTTGTGTTCTAGTTGCAGAGTCATTGCAATGACTGCATCAAGGGACATGGCTCCGACACATCTTATGATCATGATCTGCTTAAGTTGTGGAACCAAGCCATTGATGAACCACTGAGTGATAACATCATCTAGTAAATTAGCATGGGCCGGTGGTAGCTTCCTTAAGTGTGTTCTGAAGAGAGTAGCATACTCCTGTACAGTTTGATTTGGTTTCTGTCCGTTATTCTGCAGATAATCAAAAATTTCGGCTGGGTTCTTTTTTAATCTGAATCGCTACAGAAAAGCATCTCGTACTGCTTCGTAGGTGCCGAAATGATTAATATCATATTCTGTAAGCCATCTAGCTGCTTCATTAACAAGTGTAGATTGGAAGACAATGGCTTTGTAGGCTTGATCCGGTGGATGATTGAGAACTGCGTAGCTTATCTCGAAGGTGTGTACGTGAGCATCCGGATCATCTCCTGGAAATCCACCAAACTTCGTGTATGTCACTTTCGTTGGAGGTGGCCTTGGTGGACATAACTGTTGTTGTTGTTGTCCGTTAATCATGAGTGTATTATACCTTCCTTCTCTATCTCGGGCCTGAATATCTGTACTACCGGAATCTGTATCGTCGGATGGCGCACTTTCCGGTGTGATTATCTTGCTTGATATGCTTCGAATCTCTGTTTCGAACAGCCTTCCTTCCTCCTTGATGTCCAGTGTATGGGAACTTGCTTTCGAGCACGGTGATTGGGCTGAGGATTCAGCAGAAAATGCTAAATCGTCACCGAAAAACTGTGATTCTCTTACCGAAATATCACTGGAATGAACCGAAATTATGCCCGAATTCGGCTTTTTTTTGCCTTTGCCAATTTCTTTGACTAAAGTGTTTCTAATTGTAGATGAATCTGAATCTTTTTCCAAGGTTGTTAAACTAGATTCCCACTGCGTCTTGGTAGGTTCTGGAATTACTATATTTTTGACAGACTGTGCCGAAATAGTACCGGAATGTTCCAGAGGCGTAACAGGTTTCACCGGAATATGACCAAAATCAATTTTAACGTTCTTAACTTTCTTGACAACTGGGTCAGTCCTAGTTGTACTTCCACCTCCCAAAAATGGTTTTAGTATTCCAGACTGATGGTTCTTGGGATATGTTTCACCGGATCGAGTAACCAGCATGTATCATCTTTTGTACTAATTGCGTAGTATTACTAACGGGACAGTCTGCAACAATCTGGTTCTGTTGCTACTGCCAATCGAACGATAATCTAATTCTGACAGATGATTGGCAATCTTGATGCCACTTTCCCACAGACGGCGCCAAGTGTTAAATGTTACACAGTTACGCTGTGTTAATAACTAGCCGAAATCGTTACCGAATAAATATGAAATGTAAAATAGTGATTCACCGTAAACTGTATTAAACTTTCTATTACCGAAAGGCGTTATCAGACCAAGTGGGTTCTTGGGAGTGGTAGGGGTCTGTTAGACAGAGGCCCTGTACTCTTTTACCAATTCTTAATCACAGCATCAAAACACTAATGCACGTCTTAGCTTAGTTACTTGCGGTAACTAGACAATATTGGGTTTCTTTACGCCTGCATATCGAACTTCTTCAGACTATTCTGCTATTGGAACAGAGCAATAGTCCATTCTACAGCTTCGCTATTATACCGTAAATCAACCAAAGTGAAGACTATAGCTGACAGATTCATTCGTCACCACACTTGCCAGTGATCTCAAAAGTCCACGTTACCGAAGATACTAGTTCGTACTCATATTCGGGGTCACAGTTATTACACCGAATGCAATGAGTATGATGGAAACATACAGAACATACTCCGACAGGGCAACAGATTACCTATTTGATTCACATAGCCAGATAACTACTCAAACTGACTCAGGGTACTTCAATAACTGAAGAATACGCAGCAATACAACACGATAACAGTACTCAGACACACAATCCGTCATTCAATCACTCGTTACGGTGAACTTCAATGTGAGCATCCGATACAGAACTCAACATTCACATTACTCAAACTCCACAATAGTGTAAACAATACTCTGACAGAAAATTAGGTGAACAATCCAGCAATTCCAGAAAAGACGTCTCTCTCAAGCATTCTCCTTACATTACTTTATATAGATTTACAAAGTGCGCGTACCAACTTTTGCGCAGAATTCAAGGAACTCCGTTACATCCGGCATACATTTGTCCTACTCCGGCGGCCGTCTAACAGAGTGTAATCACAAAGAAAGAGTGTGACACTCAAAATGAGTAGACTGTGAAATGGGTAAACTCATGTGGATTAGAACTTGGCAAGAGCATGGAGTAGGCTCCTCAGCTTCTAACCAAGTACAAATGAGGGGAGAGGCCCTCCTTATATAGATTTGGGAGGGGCTCTCCAAATTACATCTCATGTGGGATAATTCCCCTGAAAAGACAATGAATACAATTGGTAGAAGCAAATGGCAAGTTACCCAAATACAAAGGTTATAATATAAAATGGAAATATAATGGAAATAGAATAGAAATAGAGTGACTCCAAGATACAGATGGGAGATGCAATCTCATATTCTCAACAGATAACTCTTATGTCTTTCTTAAGCATATCAAGAGCATAACAATTGCAACAATATCATGATAATGGTAGTGTACTAACCATTCCAAGATCTTTATGAAACTATGCTGAAGAGAAATTTTATGCATCCAAAAATTGCTAGTTTGTTTGCAAAACCTATAAGTTTCACATGACTGAACTTTGCAGTGTATCTCTATGAACAATTTTCTTTTTGTTTTTGAAAAAAATTATATTTTTAGATCATTATGGAAATGTTTGCTAGAAAAATCAACATTGATACAAGATCTTGAATCTCTCTCTCAAGAACTAAAAGGATAAGGACCACCACGTGCTAGAGAGAGAGGAATATCCTCCCAACTTTATGTCTCTCTGTATATAGCTCTCTCTAAGGGACTCCATGCCCTCTTGGCTATGTTGATACTAACCAATCAAATGTCATCCATGTAGCTAAATGTGCGCTAAGTGTCATGGTTAACTCGAATGGACTCAAGTGGATGTTTCTAGAAGGCTCTAGAACTGATGGGGCAAAACACTCTCCCATGGCCTCTTGTAGGACTTGAACCCAAAACCTCCTCCTTCTGATCCATATGATTTAACCACTAGGCCAAGCACCATTTCTTTTTTTAGTGAGAAATGAACATATACTTAAGTCTAACCTCATGACTTTGGCCCTACACTAGAATGATCCAATGGTGTTTGATTTCAGATCTATCTAAGCAAGTCAGTCATTCATGTCATAATCATATTTTATAACATTTTTCCTTGATGGAAAGCATTTCATAAAAAAAAAGGTATATAAAAATTGCAGGCATATCCACAAGCCCCATGTTCTAGTCCAAAAGAATAGGTCTCATTTGTGTGGCAGGATTCACCTCATACTCCAAATGAATAGAGAGCAATATACTATCTAGTTCTTTGACAAATGATTCAAAACACCATCTCGCTTTGCACTTGTCAAACTAAACCTAAGCAAAGTAGGGAACGAGTGATAAGGGTTGATAAAAAAAATATTCCTAGCCAATGGACGATTTCTTCATAGTGCATAATGGGCACTAACATGTGAAATGGGTGGGTTCAAGATACTAGTCCATTTTTGGAATAATTAATTAATGGGTCTAGCAATTAGGATGGGATTTTTGTCCCTAACAAGACATTGAGAATTTCTATTTTATTTGAATTTTGTTTGGAAATCAAACTAGAAGTCTCGTTGAACCAAACATCTAACTTAGATGCTTATACTATGGATCACATTCAACCAAAGTTTTCTTTGATTTATTACCCTAGTGGATGACTTCTTCCTCCAATTGGGCTTCAAAATCATGGATACGATATAGGTTGAAATGTGCCATATAGTTTGGTCAACCTCAGTTCAACTTGACCAAACCAAATTCAAAATGAGCTTCCTCTAGCTTAGGACACTTTTCTCAAAGACTTTAACTTTAATCTCTTAGGACTGTCAATCTTATGAGCGATTCCTAATTTTTCTTTTCAAGAGTGTTCTAAACTCTTGGGTTTGGGATACTTAGCTTGAAGAAAATTCAAATAGATGATTGAATTTATGATTAGTATCATTGAATATTGAATGAATTCTACATGTAATGTCTATCAGGGATGAGAAAAATTCTCAAAAGGAGTTGGTACTCCATTTTTTTCATAGTAGTGGATACTTTCTCCAATCCACAAAATACATCCTATTTTTGGCCTCTTTCTATGTCTTTTGAGTGCTCTCATGATCATTTTTGATGATCCTTTCTGCAACCCTTCTTGGTGTGAACTTTGACAGGGAACAATAAGGTGTCATAACCTCTTTATGTGCCTAATTTTGTACCTTTCTATGCCTTATTTTGCAAAAAGTTGATTCCAAAATTCAATCCTGCTCAGGACTTTATTCTTTGTGGTAACTCATTTCTTATCTCATGGGTCATGAATATGCTTATTATGAGTATTTTGTCAAGGTCTCTAGTAGTACGAGTAATAACTACTTGGAAAATATTTTCAAAGTCTCAAGAATTCCTATTAGTCAGGGAATACCAATTATGATATATTTAGGTAGTGATGTGTGTAAACACAGTGGGATCACTAAGGTACTTTCTTCTCTCTTTAGGAGGTTTTTTCCCCTCAGCTTGTATATATGCCTATAGCCCTAATGGGTTACTTATCTTTGTACATTCTAGTGGTAATACATTCAGTATTGTGTGTTGTGCTCCAAGCTTCTTCTTCTTCTTCCTTGTGCTATTCGCATGCTTTCATAGATGTCTAACTCCAAGAGTTGGTATCAGAGTAGGTCACCGCTTCATCTAGGGCATCATCGACACCCCCCCGATCACAGTCTAAGAATCACACAAAATTTGGTGAGCATACTCAGGGTGATTGGGAGATCAAAACAACTTTGTTATTTCGTGCCGAAATTGCAATCTAAGCTTGTTTTGGCCTTCGAACACACTATCACACTGCTTGTGTAGGCTATTTAATCTTTTTGTGCCATAGATATATATGGGTTTGGGTTCACCAATATTTATAAGATGTTGTTAGTTGGAATGTTGTAAAAATCGTGTAATTAATTAGGCATGTATATTTCCATACCAAGCACATGGTGCTTGCTTCAAAATATGTAATTCCTTTTTCATTCTACACACTTTGTTTTCTGAACCTCTCTATACAAAACCATGGGGCTTAAAAACATACACTTATTTATGAAGTCACCATGCAAAAATGTAGTTTTAATATCTAGCTGATGTACATTCCAACCATGATAGGCTACAAGTACACTTCTTCATGTAAGTCACCATTTACAAATGAAATTTTAATGTCCAACTAAGGTACATTCCAATCATCATGGATTACAAGTACATTCCAACCATGATGGGCTAGAAGTGCACAAATGCTATAAATTGTAGTCGTTCAACATGTCGCTGCAAAGGTCTCATCAAAATCAATGCCTCTTTCTTAAGCATGACATTTTTCAGTAAGCTTAACTTTGTACATGACAACTATTCCATCAAGTTTAGGTTTTAGCTTCTATACCCATTTAGTGTCAATGGTGTCTTTTCGAGGAGGCAAATCACATAAATACTAGGTATCCTTCTTCATAATAGCATCATATTCTAATTGCATATACATCTTTGGAGCTAACTCATGTACCCTTAGTACATGAAAGTAATTCTTGAATTGCATCTTCCACAAATGCAAGATCATAGCTAAGCAAAATGCATTTAGTCTATGAATGATATAGATAATAGCCTTTACTTTCAGAATTGTACCCAACAAAAATACATTTCACTACTTTATCATCCAATTTTCTTGGTGTTTGTTTAGGCACTAATGCATATGCCAAAAAAACCAAAGATAGGAAGATGAGAAATGGATGGCTTGTGACCATGTCAAGCCTCATATGGAGTGATAGAATGCAATGCTTTAATGGGACACGTGTTAAGTACAAATGATGCACACATAACAACCTCAAGTTAGAGACTATGTGGTAAAGCCTAACTTTTGAACATACACCTCGTCATCTCCATGAGATACTTGTTCTTTCTTTTTGTAGAGCCATGTTTCTGAGGTATATATGGCATTGTACACTGATGTTTTATCCCATGCTTAGCAAGAAATGCATTTAAATCAAAATACATGTGTCCCCCCAATTAGAACAGGGGGTGCCTATTTTACATGCTAACAAATTTTCAGCCAAAACCAAAAACTATTTGAAGCGAATAAACACTTCAGTCTTTGTTTTCAATGGATACACCCATGCATGCCTCAAAAAATCATCAATAAAAGTCACGAAATAAAGCTAGCCTCCAAAAGAAAGTGTCTATATAGGACCACATACATCACTATGGACTCGTTACAAATTTTTAATAGTTTGTATTGAACCATCTTTTGGGAGGGAGGAACGTTGCATTTTTCCTAGAATACAGCCTTCGTAGACATATTTACCATGTGCACCAAGTTTGGGTAGAGAGGACACCGTTTCAGATTTTTGCAAACATAGCAAGCTAGAAAAATTTAGATGACCAAAGTGTGCATGCCAAATCTTTGCATGTGAGATAGCCTAAGAATCTTGAAGTTCACATGCTAAATCATTGAGATATTTTTCATGCTCTATGAGCTTATGCAACTTAGGACATAAAATGCCATAAGCAATAATAACATCACCATTTGGCAGATTATGAACTCTACATCTTTCATCAACAAATTTGACAACCAAGCCCATCTTTGCTAATGCTAAAACCAACAACATATTTTACTTGCTCCCTGGCACAAAGAAAGCATTTGAAAATAAGAAAGAACTACTATCAATAGTAGTCAGAATGATCTTACCAACTCCCATGATAGGATAAGAGGAGTTTTTGGTGCAGGTGATAGTGTTCCATGTAGAGGTAGGCTCAAGTGAACTGAAGAAATTGTGCCACGAGGTACTATGTTTGATTGCTCCACTATAAAAGTACCAAACATCTCTATCTACTACAGACATACACTCTTCATGAGAAGACAGACCATAAGTGCAAACAATAGTAAACACCCATTCTTCATTTTGCACAAGATTTACAGACTCTACTTAAGGTGTAGAGGCCTCTACAATAACAATTCTAGCCTCTTTTGTAGCCAATTTTGGAGAAATCTTTATGACATGATCATTACCTTTAGGGTATTTGCAAAGTTGTTTCTACTTGTTATATATAGATAGAAAAAGCCATAGATAAAGCCTTTTGTTGCTTTGTAACTTGTTTGAAACTTCATTATGTAGTTTGGTTCAAGTTCGCATCATCATAATATAAAAAGCTAATGTTTCAAGCTCTTCTACATCTTTATTTGAAGAATTATATGAAGAATATGCATATGAAAGAAAAGTATAACAAGAAGACTATTGGATCAAAAGGGAGCTACTATTGAAGGAAAGATCAATCACATGAAGCAATGACAACGCTCTTGAAGAAAAGATCATCCACATGAAGCAAATACTACACTCTTGAAGAAAAGATCAACCAAAAGGAGCAAGGACTACATCAATGGATGACATCAAATAAAAAAGGGCATTAAAAAAATGTGAAGAAAAAAAACTACTACATAGAGATTAAGGACAAAGATATTATCAAATAAAAGATGAAAATACAAGATTCAAAAAGGTTAAAGTCATTCAATGGATATCTTCCACATTAAAGGCCATGGAGGAAAAGCCATCGAGGTCAAGGAGGAATCTGTCATCAACATAAAAGGTCTTGAAGAGGATCATAGCCAATGGAGGACAGTGATGAGAAGCACATCATTTGCATGCTTAACATATAAGATGATCTTAGTTGGATTGTTGTAAAGACCATTTGTAATCAATTAGGCATGTATATTTCCATACCAAGCAAATGGTGCTTGCTTGCAAATATATAATAACTTTTTCAACCTGCACACTTTGTTTTCATGCCCTTTCTACACAAAACCATGTGGCTTAAAAACATAAAATTATTCTAAGTCACCATGCACAAATGTAGTTTTAATGTCCAACTGATGTGCATTCCAAACATGATAGGCTACAAGTACACGTCTTCATGTAAGCCACCATTTAGAAATGCAATTTTAATGTCTAACTAATGTACATTCCAACAATGATGGGTTACAAGTACATTCCAATAAATGATGGGCACAAATGCTATGAATGGTAGTCATTTGACATGTCGGTGCAAAGGTCTCATCAAAATCAATGCCGCTTTCTTGAACATAATATTTTTCAGTAAGCCTAACCTTTTACATGTCAATTGTTCCATTAGGTTTAGGTTTCAGTTTCTATACCCATTTAGTGCCAATGGTGTCTTTTCCAAGAGGTGAATCACATAAAGACTACGTATCATTTTTCATAATAGAATCATATTCTAATTGCATAGCAACCTTAAAACTTTTTAAATTTTGTGCTTCATCAAAAGAAACAGGCTCATTCCCATGACAAAGACAAGAGGCAACCATAACATAGCAATGTGATGCAAAAGAAGGACTATCATGAGAACCTGAACGAGTATGACATGTCGAAGGTGCATGTAGTTTGCTATCTTGGAACGTATTCACTAGCCATTTCAGCGTAGTCTTTGCCTACGCTATATCAGCCCTCTCATCAACAAGTGCATCATGTAAATTTGCATAAAAAATTGAATGATCTTCATCATCATGTGAAACCTATAAAGGTTGAGAAATTGAATTAATTTGACTAGGAATTGGCTATCTACCTATGAAAAGAGGCAACAAAGTGGCACACATGTCTTTGGAGCTAAGTGATGTATCCTTAGTACATGAAAGTAATGGCTGAATTGCATCTTCCACAAACACAAGATCAAGGCTAACCAAAATGCATTTAATCCATGGATGATATAGATAATAGCCTTTACTTATAGAATCGTACCCAAGAAAAATACATTTCACTACTTTAGCATCCAATTTTCTTCGTGGTTGTTTAGGCACTAACACATATGCCAAAAAAAACAAGGATAGGCATGTGAGAAATGGATAACTTGTGACCATGCCAAACCTCATATGAAGTGATAGACTATAGTGCTTTAATGGGACACCTGTTAAATACATATGATGCACACATAATAGCCTCAAGCCAGAAACTATGTGGTAAAGCCTAACTTTTGACCATACACCTCCCCATCTCCATGAGATACTTGTTCTTTCTTTTAGTAGAACCATTTTGTTGAGGTATATATGGCAGTGTACAATGATGTTTTATCCCATGCTTGGCAAGAAATGCATTAAAATCAAAACACATGTATCTCCCCCAATCAGAAAAAAGGGTGCCTATTTTACATGCTAACATATTTTCTTCTAGAACCAAAAACTATTTGAAGCACATAAACACTTCAATCTTTGTTTTCAATGGATACACCCATGATGCCTAGAAAAATCATCAATAAAAGTGAACAAATAAAGATAGGTTCCAAAAGAAGCTGTCTACATAAGACCACAGACATCACTGTGAACAAGCTACAATTCCTGAGTAGTTTGTTTTGAACCATTCCAGCTTTTTGTAGGCATAGAAATCTAGCAAAATCGGATGATGAAAGTTTTCATGCCAAACACCTCCATGTGAGATAGCCTAAGAATCTTGAATTGCACATGCTAAATCATTGAGAGATTCTTCATGGTCTATGAGCTTATATAGCCTAGGATATAAAATCCCTTACGCAATAATAACATCCCCATTTGATAGATCATGAACTCTACATGTGTCATCAACAAATTTGATAACCAAGCCCATCTTGGATAATGCTAAAACTAACAACATATTTTTCTTGATCCCTAGCAAAAACAAAGCATCTGAAAATGTGAAAAAACTACCATCATTAGTAGTCAAAATGATCTTAGCAACTCCTATGATAGAATAAGAGGAGTTGTTTGTGCATGTGATAGTGTTCCCTGTAGAGGCAGGCTCATGTGAACTAAAGAAACTGCACTACGAGATACTATGTTTGATTGCTCCACTAAAAAGGTACCAAACATCTGAGTCTACTACAGACATACACTCTTCATGAGAAGATGAGTCATAACTACAAACAGTAGTAAACATCCATTCTTCATTTTTCATGAGTATTTGACAAAATGTTTTTGCTTGTCTGTTTTGTTCTCGTCTTTTTCTTTGTTCTTTGATTGTGCAGCACTAGCAAATTTCTGCTTACTAGTAGATGAGATCCATTTACCTTTGCCCTTTTGAGTAGATAATAAAGCTTCATTTACAACACACATAATGGACTTGGTCTGCTTGGACTGATCTTCCTAAAAAAAAAAACATATACTAACCCCTCAAGTGTTATGGCATTTGGATTGCCTTTCAACATCAACTAAAAAGAAGAATAAAAGTTTTGATATGAATCGGAAGACCATGCAGAACAGTTCACACAAGTGAACTGTCTCGCAAGACTTCATTAAAAAAAGTCAATTGTTCCTTCAAATCTTCGATCTTTGCCAAAACATTTTCCATAGAATCTCCTTCATTCATATGCTCACTCTCCAATTGTTTCTAGAGGTAAGCAACACAATCCTCATTTCTTTACTGATAGAGCTTCAAACTTCTCTAGAGGCAGAGCCTTTATGAAAAGATTTGCAATGTTATCCTATGTGGGCACGTATTCCAAACTAATCTCTCCAATATAAAACCTCGCCCTTACATAATGATAATGCACCTCAAGGTGCTTTGTGCGAGCATGGAACACAGAGTTCCTCGCAACTGCCAATGCACTCTGACTCTCAGTGCAGATGGTGAAGGCCAAAGACTTACCAACACCCAAATCAGCCAAAAGGCATCTAAGAGACACACACTCAATAGTCATTGTTAAAGCTTCCCTATACTCAGCCTCACAACTAGAAATGGCCATACTAGGCTGCTTCTTGCTCAACCAAGCTATGCATGAGCTACCAAGCTTGAAGCAAAAACCATTGGTGGAGACACGACTATCATAGCAAGTAACCTAATCAGATTCAAAAAGAGCATGTTAATCTAGTGGTAGTGATCCCCTCTTGGGATAAAGAAATCCAAGTACCACAATATCACTCAAGTAGCGAAAGATATGCTTAACTACTTGCCAATGCTTGACACTTGTGCAATGCATAAATTGTTCATCTGAGAGATGCCAAATTGAATATCAAGCCAGGTAATGCATAAGTAAATCAAGCATCCAACATCCTACTGATAGAGAACATCATCAAATGCATCTCCATCATCATGAAGACTCAACCTTAAACCTATTTCCATATGAGTGGCAATAGGTTTGAAGTATTAAAAACGAAAACACTCCAATAATGTGTCAATATATTTTTTTTGACATAGAGATATTCCACCCTCAACTTGCATAAATTGAATGCCCAATTAATGATGCAAATGCCCCAACTATGACATCTCAGAAGAGGCATGCAAATCAACCTTAAAAATAGCAATATGCTTCTCATTAGGATGAGTGAGCAGCATGTGATCAACATAGATGACATTGACTAGAAGCACATCATTTGCATGTTTAAAATACATGGTCTTTTAGTTGGAATGATCTCAAAGCCATCTGCAATCAAGTATACATGTATCTTTTCATACCAAGTAGGTGGTGGCTGCCTCAAACCATATAATTCCTTTTTCAACCTACACACTTTGTTTTCATGGCCTTTCTGCACAAAACGAGGGGTTGGAAAACATACACTTCTTCATGTAAGTTACCATTCAAAAATGTAGTTTTAATGTCGATCTGATGTATATTCCAACCATGATGGGCTACAAGTGCATAGATGATATGAATGGTAGTCATTCGACATGTGGTTGCAAATGTATGATCAAAATCAATGCCTCTTTCTTGACCATAACCTTTTGCAGCAAGCCTAGCCTTATACCTATCAACTATTCTTCCCATGTTTATTCTCTTTGATCATGTTCTTCATCTCTCTAATTTTCTTTCTTAATTTAGAACCAGAATATCATCCCGACTTAATCTTCAAAGAGGAGAATCCATGTGTGGTTTGATCCAATGCCCGGATCACTCAAATTTCCAAAGTGCAAAGTATGGAAACAATGATAAGGGTGGAATAAGACATCCCTTCTTGATTCCATGTTTAAGCTATGTGGAATCTAGGTATTCACAGTTCAAACATGCGAATTAGGTGTATCCGAAGTTTCTACAACTAAATTTCTATCATGTTAGCTATTGAAGATTCTAATTGGTTGAAATTTATTTTACTTTTTTCCTTGAAAAAATTAAGATATTTATAACTACATCCCAAATTCAAACTCACAATGTAAAAGATGCTATTATCTTTAAGGTCACAAATATCCATAAGAGTGGATTGCTCCAACCACTTCTTTTTATTGATCCTCAATCTTTTTGGATATTAGGATCTCAAAACCCTAGAGATCCATCTTGATCCTTCAAGAATTCTCTCTTTTTATATTTTAGATAAGTTTTAAGATGTCCTATGTTGAGATCATAACTAGATCTTTCTTATTCTTCTAGTTGACTTGAATTATCAAGTATGCAAGAGATGGTCTTTTTGAGCTTTCTTTCAAGCTTGGCCTAAGATCATCATTATGTTCCTTGACCTTCAAGTCATACATTTCATATGAAGCTTTTAGGGGGTTAAAGTTTTTTATTTTACTTTCAAAATCGGAGAAGTTGATCCTCTCTTTATTTCTAGATCTCTTATGAAGTTTACCGAGAGATAGAACCATTAGTATCTTGTTGGAAGAATTCTTTTTCCCATGGAGAGGATCATTGAAGAAGATGTCTATTCTAAGATACTATCATATCTACATATTCCATTGGATCAAGACTCCCTTTTTCTTCTAGCCATCATGAAAAAGTAATGAATAGGATTCAATATCCATCATCTCATACATGTGGGTTCTTCGTCCAATGCACATAACTATGTCTCTATACTTTCTTAACTTCACTGTCCTTTTTAATGCTCTCTATCTGCTAAAAAATATGGTACCAAATTATGAGAGCAAGGACTACGATGCTTGAGTACACCATAAATAATCTTACTTAAATTTCAAGAATATTATGTTAACCAACTAATTTGGTGTGACTATTCTTATCAAAGTTTAAGGTTTGACTTGATCTTTGCCCCGATTTTGGACCTTTTGTCCTTTCTTATCTTTTTTACTCAAATAAGAGATAAGAGTAAGCCCTTCTCCATTATATCTATTTTTCGCATCTCAAAGGCTCTATATTTTACCTGCAGGTTTTATTTGGAGATTTCACTTTTATGCTTCACCCAAAAACCTTTTTTTTCTTAGGTTTTCACTATTAGAGTCCACATCATAATGTTGTGTTGTCCCATGAAGAATCAAGTCACCTTTAGGATTATACTTTTATAGCTTATCAAACTTCTTTTCCTACCCACTTAGGGTTTCCAAAATTCTTATAGTTTACGAAAGTTTGGATGACCTTTCTCTTCTTCCATGCTTGTTCAACTTAATAGAAATTTTGTTTTTTTTTTTCTTTTTTGTAGCTCCCATGAAGAATTCCCATAGCTTCTATTCAAAGATTTCCTTTCTTTGATTGGATCATGGAAATTTTTATTTTTGCCTCAAGATTTTGTCCTTTTACTTAATTTATGAAGAATGTTTTGAATGTCTTTAGAAAAATCACTAGAGGGATTCTTTCATATAGTTGTTTGGATAACTTGAATCCTTTGCCTACATAGTCTCACATGATCCACCTCCAAGTCACTTCAAGGTTAAACATCTTATTGTTCTTTTATAGATGTTCCATCTTCAATGTGTTCTTAGTATAAGTGTAAGATCGTACCAAAATATTTGGATTTTATTATTATCATTACCTCACTTCATGTCTAGTCTAACCTTGATTCCTTGTTGTGCCCTTTTTGAGGCTATTTCTTCATCCTTTATGCTCTGTACTCTTCCATTTTCTTTCATTCGTTGGATTTGGATCTCCTAATCACAGATCCTCCATTCACATCTTTATTTCATCTTCTAGAATTGAGGCCTCCATGTATGTCTCCCCTTGCTAAAAGAAGATTGATTTTTAGCCTCTTAATGGGGTTCATATATATATATATATATATATATATATATATATATATATATATATATATATATATATATATATATATATATATATATATATATATATATATATATATATATGTGTGTGTGTGTGTGCATGTGTGTATATAGAGTGACTTTTGGCTTTTTGAGAACTCACGTAGGTGCGCATAACTTCTTGCTATCATGGTTGAGCTTTTTTTTACTAATTGTGGTGACATGTATTGATTAAAATTACTACTTGATTGTATACAGTTCACTATGATTATGGGATTAGTGTTGTTTTCTCTTGTAGGGTAAGTGGTATATTTGTATATCTTAGACTCATGGAGACTTAATCTTTACATTGATTATCAAGTGGATGATCATGAATAATGTTTGCTTTCATGTATAGTTGTTAGTGTGAGACCTTCTATGCATCCCTTGATGTTCTGGGGTGCACATTGTGCCGGGTAGGTGGCCTAGGATGCATATGGTAGTGTGCTTCATGTTGATTGTAGATTGTAGTGGTGACAAGACTAGGTAGCACATATAGTGTTTCAACATATGTTCTAGAGTCCACTATACATTCCACATGTTGAAGTCCAATTTTAGAATTTCTAGGGACTTAGGGAGGAACATTTAGGCATTGCTTATGAGTGTACGAACGTTCAAGTCTAGGTTATTGTTGTCAGGATCTTACTCACGCGCATACAGAGATTACGGACGCAAAAAAACACACAGAAAATAGAGGCAACAAGAGATGAGAAAGTACGGAGATTGGGTGCAATCTCCCCCCATGCACTCTCTTCCGACAGTCCACAGAGTGCATGTATTTATAGGACTTTTGATTACGTCGAAAATAGTGGTTACATGAGGGCGGCTTCAAAAAGTAGGCGTGAAACTAAAAGTTAGTAACTTTTACAGAAAGCCATTACTTTGAATAACAGAAACTGCGGTCTACAACGACCCTTATTCTAACCATTACTTTTCTAACAATAGAACCTTCTACGCAAGTTTATTTACAAGCTAAATAATAATTATTCGGATTATTGATGTCCACCCTTTCACGCCTTGCACGCTCCTCACGAACCTTTAGCTGCTATATCAGAAACATCAAAAACATATTAATACATTAATAATATAACACTTTAGCAATGCATTGTTCAATAATATACAACATGCCTCCCAGTTGACAAGCAACTGACCTCAATTGATAAAATAATTCAACACTCTAACAATTATAATGCAGTGTTCAACATATTCCATGTTACAATCCAACAATGCATTGGTTATTCTATATTTCAATCCAACAATGCATTGGCTATTCTATATGTCAATCCAACAATGCATTGAATATTCTATATTTCAATCCAACAATGCATTGTTCAACATATTCCATAAGTTATAACATGCCCCGTAGTTGAACAAGCAACTGACCTCAGTTGATATAATAATAATAAACATGGATGGCCAGTCACATGTTTCATCACTGAATAAAGAAAATAGGCATGTGCCATGTAAAAATACATGCATGGAAATGTTCATGGAGCTGTTATATTAATGTGTTTGTGTATGATATGCAGAAATTAAGTGGTCATAATGAGGTGTTAATTGTGTTTTATGTATCCATTGACATTCTTCAATAAAGTGATTTTCGTACTTAACCAAATATCGATGATATTGAGTACCTGTGCGTGTAGTAGTGACATCATGATCAATGATTTTCTCAGGAACTAAGATTTCAGATTATTCTTCAATCAAAGGAGGGTCATCAAGAAGTGGAGCAAGTGGTAAAGTTCCTTTAAAGGGTTTAAGTAAACTAATATGAAAAGAATTATGTATAGTCCAATGGGATGGAATATCTAATCGAAATGAATTGTCATTAATTTTTTCTATAGTGCGAAACGGTCCATAATAGCGTGGTGCAAGTTTAATTTTAGGATGCTGCAAAATATTTTTGAGACGTCTTTTAATTATTCGCAACCATACAAAATCATTTTCCTTGAATTCTTTGGCTAATCGTTTAGCATTGATAATGCGTGTATATCGCTCTTGACTTTTCCTAATGTGCTCGTGAACATCATGAAGTATAGAAACGTGATCTTGAGCAATAGAATCAGCCATCGGAATGTCGGTTTGGGTGAGGGACATGGGAGTGGGAAGCTTTTTACCAAAAACTATTTCAAAAGGTGCACAACGAGTAGTGGTGTGTGAAGTGTTATTGTAAGCAAATTGAAGCAATGGCAACTTTTCATCCCAGTTATTAGGATTATCTAATGAATAACAACGCAATAAATCAAGAATAGTACTATTTGTAGCCTCACTCTGTCCATTACTTTTAGGATGAAATGCAGAGCTAAAATCTATTTTAGAACCAAAATGTTGAAATAAGGCAACCCAAAATTGATTACAAAACCTAACATCACGATCAGATAACATTACTTTAGGAAATCCATGATGTGGAAAAATGCATTAATGAATAATTTTGCAGCTTGAGGTGCAGTCAAAGTTTTTCTACATGGAATGAAATATGCATATTTACTAAACCTATCAACTATTGTCCAAATCATATTATTATGTGATGAAGTGTTAGGAAGACCTGTGATAAAATCCATAGAGATTTGTTCCCATGGTTCATTTGGAATAGGAAGTGGCATTAATAATCCAAATGGTTTACCATGATGACGTTTGACACGCTGACATACAATGCATTGAGAAACATAATGTGCAATGTCTTTTTCCATGTGTGGCCAAAAGAAGAAATCTTTGCAAGCAGAAATGGTGCTTTGTATGCCTCTATGACCCATGTAAGATGGTTCATGCATTTCTTTAATGACAAAATCTTTAAAAGCTTGGGTTATGCACAATCTATGTTGAAAATAGAGAAAACCATTATGAAATGTATAATGTTCATCAAATAAAGATGCAGCATTGTTGAAGTCATGCCATGCACGTGAAAAATACAAATCAGATGCATAAGTGGAAACCATTTCTTGAAAAGAATGAATTTGGATGGCATAAATATTATTCAAAACAACATAATGCAAAGGAAAACGGCTAAGAGCATCCGCTACAACATTAGCTTTACCAGGCTGATATTGTATCATGGGTTGGAAATTTTGAATGAATGATGCCCATTTAAGATGCCTATTAGAGATTAAGGGCTGATTTAATAAATGTTTAATAGCCTGTTGATCGGTTTTGATTAAGATCTCAGAGCCCATAAGATAGTGTTTCCAAATTCGCAAAGCATGCACAACTGCTAACAGTTCTTTATCATACGTACTATAATTCTGTTCTGAGGGCTTAAGCTTTCTACTCTCAAATGCAATGGGATGGTCATTTTGCATTAAAACAGCACCTATTCCTGAACCGCTAGCATCAGTAACAACATGAAAGGGTTGTGAAAAATCATGTAATTGTAAAACAGGTGCATGTGAAAGTGCATGTTTAAGTTTGTCAAAGGACTGCTGTTGGGTAAATCCCCATGCAAATTTTATTTTCTTTTTCAACAACAAAGTAAGAGGCAATGCTAAATAAGAAAAATTTCGAACAAACTTCCTATAGAAACTAGCCAACCCAAGAAAAGAACGAACATCATTGACTGATTGTGGTGTAGGCCATTCTATGATAACTCTAATCTTTTTCGGATCCACATGCACACCTTCACTTGAAATAATATGTCCTAAATATTCTAACTTACGCTGAAAGAAATAACTCTTTTCAGGATTAGCATAAATTCCAAAATCCATGTAAAGTATACCTTCGTTAGAACTTCCGGGGATATGTCAATTATTTTGTATTCTAACTTTGTAACTTTTACTTGTAAGGAAATGAGACTTTCACTAGCTGCATTCATTATAATGGAGTAACTTCAAGATTTATGATAACAATATACACTTCTATTTTGTCAATGCCTATTATCGCCTATTATGTATATCTTGTATTGTATTGTATGATGATGTGATGTTGATATTTAATATTTGGTAAGGGAATAGAAATACACTGATTGTTGTTGGTAACCCCAATTCCTCGAACCCATTTTGCTTATGGAAATCCAAAACAACAAACTTTTGGTGACCATGAGGGGATTGGGTGTCACCAATAGAATATAGGGTAAGAATTACAAGCAATTGATAGGTTCGTGAGATGATGGAGATAGACCACACTAACATGATTTGGAGCTACGTTTTCACGGTTTAATTGAGGGGGAGCAACTGATGACACTAAGATATTTTTTCTTCAAAATTGTGGAATGTCATCAATTGATATCAAAGTAGGAAGTATACTTTCAAGAATCTAGTATAAGGACACAAAATCTTGGAAATCAAGGCTAAGAGGTACATTTCAGTGTAATCCTAATTTCCCATTCATTATGGCAAATATAGGTAAAAATTTGGAGTTGCGTGACAAAGAAAACTATTTTTTGTGGAGGTTCAGAGTCATGAACTACCTCATGAGCAAAGGTTTATGGAATATTGTGTGTGGAGATGAAGATAAGCCTCGATGTTGATCCCAAAGATCCAAAGGTCACCAATCAAGAAATGAAGATGCTGAAGGATTGGGAGGAAAGGAATAGGAAAGCTATTTTCTACATATCATAGGTAATCTCTAACACTATGATTGGTCATATATCATAGTTTGATCATGCTAGAGATGTTTGGAAGGCCTTAGAAAAGATATATGCCACCTCCATAGGAAGTAGAAATATGCAGCTTAAGAATGAACTCCATTCCTTGAAGAAGACTAGTGGTCATTCTATTGTTGACTACACCTTGAGGGTGAAGGAGTTGAGGGAGCCGTTGGCATCCATTGGCTTCAAAGTAGATGAGGATGACCTTGTGGAGATTAGTGTGAATGGGCTGAGAGGGGGAGGCAAGTGGAAACCCCTCATTACTACCATCTTGTATAGAGATCCTATACCAACTCTTGACGAGTTGATGCCACACCTAGTGACATAAGATGTTGCCATAGGAGACACATCCAATAAGGATGGTCACTCACAGGTCCTATATGATAGAAAAGGCAAAGGGAAGAGTGTCAAGAAGGGGAAAGGAGGAAAAAGCAAGTGGAAATAGTCCAAGAGAGAAGATTCAGATTCAGAAGGAGATAGCAAGGCATTATCTTTAAGGGAGAGCAAGAATGGCAAAGGGAAGAACAATCCTCATGAAGGCAGAACTTGTTTTACATGTGGTAAGCAGAATCATATTTCTTCAAATTGCTGATTCAAGGATGACAAAGGCAAGAAGAAGAAGAAGCAAACGAATTATGCTAACAACTCCAAGAAGGATGATGATAAGGAGAGTCTCCTAGCCATTGGACATGGCTACGCTAGTGATCACATGGAAAAAAAGTGGTACATAAACTCTAGATGCTCTAATCACATGTCATGTATGGAAGAATCTTTTGCTTAATTGCAAGTCCCAAGCTGAGAAGGTTGTGTGGAGACAGGAGATAACAGTGAGCATCCCATTACACATGTGGGAGATGTGATGCTAGGTGATGGTAAATCTATCAAGAATCTTAAAGATGTGCTCCATGTTCCATTTATTTCCAAGAACCTTATCTATGTAGGATAGATGGTAGAGAGAGGTTATATTTGATGCAAACAGGTGCATGGTGAAGCAAGGAGGCAAGGTCATCACCAAGGGAAGGAAAGACGGTGGATTGTTCACAGTAGATGTTGCTCCTACACACAACAAGGTATGTTATGTGACGATTGGTAACAAAAGGATTGCAAAAATTGATCTTTGGTGCAAGAGGATGGGACATATCAATACTCCCAAGTAAGAAAGCATGTGCAAAGAAGTTTTCGTGGAGCAACTATCAAATATTGAAGGCCAAGGTCTACATGTCTTTTGTGATGCTTGTAGTAGGTAAGCAAGCAAGGAAGCCAATTCCAAAGAGTGAGTACAGATCTTCTAAGCTCTTGGAGCTTATGCACTCAGAAGTATGCGGCCCTAGTAGAGAGGCTTCATAGGGAGGGGCTATGTACTTTTTCAATTCCATTGATGACCACTTAAGAAAGGTATGGTGTTATCAAGGAGAAATCACAAGTGTTTTCATGGTTTCAAAAGTTTAGGTCCCTTGTTGAGAAAGAATGTGATGCACACATCAAGACACTGAGGTTAGATGGAGGGGGAGAGTCTTTATTTTAAATAGGGTTCCAATAGGTGGTGTGCATTACTTGAATCCACGTGAAGTCTATTATGTCAAGGGACCAACCATGGAGCACCTCAAGGTATTTGGATGTGTATGCTTTGTTCATATTCCTAGTGAATTGAGAACAAAGTTAGAGCCCAAGAGTGAGAAATGTGTTTTCATTTCCTACTCAAGTGAGAAAAAAGGCTATAGGTGCTACAAACCTCTCTCAAGGAAGCTATATGTGTCAAGAGATGTCGTGTTTGATAAGTCAAGGTCATGGTATGGAGACAAGGGCAAGGCAAAGTTGGATGAAAGAGGATCAAGAGGAGTATGCAGACTTTGATTTGTAGATTCAACCTGAAGAGTCAATCAAAATGAGTGGACTAGAGGCTTCCACATCTAAGCTACACTCATATGATCACTCTTACACTTATCATTATGAAGGGTCGTCCCCTACTTCAAAGTATAGAAGGCTACAAGAGAGAGACTATGACACTAGGGAAGCTCAAGAGGAGTCAGAAGAGGAAGAGCTTGAGGATTTCATTATGGCTAATTTAAAGTGCAATAGACTCAAGAAGCAATATCCCAAAGGTCAAGAGACGCGGTCTACAAGGAAGAAGGCACCCCCACAAAGGTATACATATGGTTCTTTCATGGCTAAGCACTATGCATACATAATGAATGTCATTGCAGATCAAGAGCCAGATTCTTATGAGGCAAAGACCAAACGAGAGTGGAGGAATGCTTGTTGGAACATCAAGCTTACACTATCCTTGAGTTGCATTTGATCTACATCAAATGCTATCGCTTGGATTACGTCAAAAAAATATCCGTTGGAGAGTTTTTTTATCTATGCTCATTTATTATATTTTTGAGAGATTTTTGATGGTTCATTTACCGTTGTAAAAGCCTAGGGCTCTACACATGTACAAGGATACAAAGAGAGCCAAATGCCACAAATTTTTGGTGATTGATTTGTATTCAATCAATCAATCAACCACCTAAATGTAGATCAAACTAGATCTTCACTTTTCCTAGATTGTAGGAAAGTGAATTGATTCCCTACAACCACCATTCCCACCTTCATATGAATTCAAAATCCACTTGTAGAAGTTGTGTATCAATTCTAGATTCTATATAAAGACTTCAAATCTCTTGTACAATACATTGAAGCAATATACATATACTTGTGACCATCACTGTCTTGCTCCTTCATTTCTCTCCATCATCTATTTCACCAACAGTAATCTTATAGAGGCTGCTGATCTCTATACAGACCTTCAAATTGCATGAGAGGTGGCTCACTAGAAAGGTATTAGTGTTTAGTTTATGCATTGTAAATTTTCATTGCATTTGATTTCGTAGATTGGGATAAATCTTAATTTTTTGGTCTTGGGGTCAATCGCTGCATATTCCTGAAAACTAGGAAGTACCACGGTTGAGTGTTTGATTCATTCATATAGCATATTTTGCTTATTCCTTTGTGCATTCTATACACTTAACCCTATGTCTATTACACCCATAAAAGGATTTTTTCTAATTGTAATCATGCTAGTTGCTATAAGCATTTGAAGTTCATTGTCTCTTCCATAGATAATAAGCTTTTTGAGCTAGTTAATGCACAAACCTATCTCTTTTGTATGGACTCTTTCTCTTTCTAGCTCCAAAGTACATAGTGCATTTTATTGCACTTATCACATGCCTATAATTTCTATTTGAGCCTCCATAAGATCAAGGGCTGGTCTTGTGCGGGTTGGCTAGACCAGACTTTGTTGCGTCGCAACTCAACTTTCTACCTCCTACAAGCTTCTCGAAGTTCTTTCAGTGGTATCAGCGCTTCATCAAGATGGGTGATTGCTTTCCCTCAATGATCGAGAAGCTTGATGAACAAAACTAGGTGGCTTGGCAAATCAGATGGAGGCCTATTTATAGGGTAGAAATCTTTATGGGATTGTAGCAAGTGATGAAGCTATGCATATTCCAAGATCCAAAGGAGGACCTACACAAGAGGAGACAACTAATCTCACACTTTGGTGTGCAAGGAATGCTCAAGCAAGGTCGTACATACTAAACTGTATCTCTGACTTTCTATTAGCACATATTAGAGGATGCAAGAGATCTCAAGAGACTTGGGATGCCCTCGAGACTTTCTTTTCTGCTAGTATCAAAGCAAGAAAGAATCATCTTTGGAATGAATTCAACCAAATTAAGAAGACACCTAAACAAACCATCACAGAGTTTCTTACCAATGTCAAGGAGGTTGTGGATTAGTTAGCATCCATTCGAGAGCTACTTGAAGAAGAGGCTAATCATGAGGCAAATTCTCAATGGGATTCGAAGTGATAAGCAAAGACAATCTTTCACCATGGCTTACGATCTCATCATGGATGTGCAAACTGTAGACTTCAATATCTTTCTTGGAAAACTCTTCAATCAAGAGGCCAATAATAGCATAAAGGAAGGTAACTCCTATCATGGTAATTCAACTAGTGCTCTATATGCAGATAAGATGGATAAGAAGCAGAAAGGTAAGAAGAAGGAAGAAGATGAATAGGAGACTTCCCAAGCCAACTTTGTAAGTAAGAGCAAGTGGAAAGGAAGAAGAAAGGACCAAAGCATGACAAAGCCAAAGTTTAGAATGTTCAACCTTGTTCCATCTGTGATAAGGCAACCACACCACTCATAATTGCTGGTTCAATGGGAAGACCCAGAAAGGAAGTGGAAGAGGTGGATATGGTAGCAATAGAGGCAGAGGTGGACATAAATTCAACAATAACAATGGAGGCTATAATAGACAAGACTTCAACAATTATTCAAAAGATCAACCACATGAAGACTCATTGCTTCTTATGAATCGAAGCCACAAAGAAGGTAAAAAAGATTATCATTTTTGCTACATAGATTCAAGATGTTCAAATCATGTTGCAGGCAACATTGCTCTTCTATTTGATTTGGAGAGACATGAGCATAGACATGAAGTACAAGCAGGGGGTGACACAAAGCACAATGTGGAGAAGATTGGTAATTTCAAAGTTTCCAATGGTAGGACAAACATTTTGAGTAAGGTTTTCTATGTACCCACTATCACTAAAAACCTAATAAGTGTAGGTCAAATATTTGAAAAAAGCTTCAAAGGTATCAAAATGGAAGTGACTACTGTTGAAGAAACACTCGCGAATTTGACGTACAGACAAAGAAAGAAAAGAGAAGTAGAATCAAAGAAAATCAAAAGCCTTAGTGGAGGGACAAATCCACGACCGTTATGTACAGTACAGAATCTCCCAGGATCAGAGTTCGTTACACCGAATCAAACTGTACATAGAGAGAACGTGCATAGAAATAATAGAAGGGAAGTGCGAACAAGAACGTGCGTGAGAAGAGCGCGCAGTATAAATAAGAGCACAAATAGAAGAAGAAAAAAGAAAAAAGGAGAGAGAGGGAGACGCCAGAGATCGCGTATGTAGAAGAAGACGCCAGAGATCGCGTATGTAAAGATGAATAACAGAAACCTGAAATGTCAGGTATTCATCTGAGAGAGATGGTAGGAAGGAACTACTCACTGTAGGGGAGTTTCTCTAGCTTGAGCAAGAAGAGGCCAAGCCTGTTTGTACACATCTTCTCTAATAGAAAACACATGTTCATGTGGAAATTTGCGTGCACTGTTTGTATGTGAAGAAACCGATGTATTGTCATACTACGGTTAAAATAGTTAATAGTTAAAGTTTTCACAGTAAACGTATTTCTAGTCAGTTACAGTTTCTCAGTAAATGAGTAATTTCTGGTAGAAGAATGAAGTAGATCTCGCAGAGTAATGCGAAGTTTTGTAGGAGAGATAGCTCATTCTGTAGCTAGACATCTCTACTTTCAGTTGATTAAGGTTTCCGGTGGAAAAGATATCTACACACAGTACAAAGCCTGACCGGAAAGAGGTTGTCTGAACTAGTGGAGTTTTTCCTTAAACTTCAGGAAGAGTTCAGTAAGTTAAGGAAGTTTGCGCATCACTCCCTTACTTCATAGACATTCACTTGAAGTTATTATAAACAGAATTGAAGTTCATTTCGGTACAATTCTGGTATGATTACGATGTCAGTCCAGTGATAGTCTGCTGAAGTTTCGGTGAAACTTTTCAGTGAATTTAGAAGCGCAGTCTTATACGTTGAGCGTCAGAAACCTTGCTAAGCTATTGATTGATTACAGAGGTGTTCTAAATCACTCTAGCTTAGTTCTTCTTGGTTGTGGTGATTTCTGCAGGCTTAATAATGTTCAGCCTTCGTCGCGTCGACAAGAAGTGGTATCAGAGCAAAAGAAGAATACCACACATCCGCAACAGTGGTATCAGAGCCAGAATATCCACCCTCAATTGGCGTCAGAGCCAAGGATAGACCCAAGAGCCGAAAGATTCTGAAAAGTAGGAAGGTTCGCAAAGAACAACCGGAAGTGAAGATACAAGAGAAGTCAAAAACTTTCATAAGGAAAGGAGAACGCTGAAAAGATCAATAGCAAACGGTATCAAGAAGTATTCTAGGGTCATCCTCAAGAGTAAAGGTTTGTGAAAGGTAAAAGCCTTAACATCATACTCACTGGAAAAATTATGGAAGACCACATTACTATTGACAAACTGGACAGAGATAATTATCCTGCATGGGTAATGTGCATGGAAGCCTTACTTATGAGTAAGGACTTAATGATGTATGTGACGGGAGAAGAAAAGAAGCCGACTTTCGAAGATGATAGTCAACCGAAAAAAGAAGAATTAGAAGCCTTGAAGCTGTGGCAAAAGAAAGATGCAACGGCAAGAGCCTACATCTATAATACCGTAACAGACCATCTACTACCGCACATTAGAGGGCTGGAGAAAGCAGAGGACATATGGAGTGCGTTGGAAGATCATTTCCAAAATACTACGAAAGCTAGGAAGGCTAGCTTATGGTCCGAATTTACGACATTCAAAAAGAAGTTGAGTCAAAGCATTAGTGACTATGTTACTAAGATGAAGGATCTAGCAAATAGTCTTGGATCCATAAATGAAGATGTCGAAGATCACAGATTGATAGCGCAACTGCTAACAGGTTTGAGAGGAGATGAAAGGTGGAAAACTTTTGTACTTTCAACTGAACTTTCTTTAAATCATTTTGTGCCAGATTTAAATCAGTTGCTTGGTTTGATGCTCACATATGAGCAAGACCTGAAAGGAGATGGAGACAAAGGACAAAGTTTAGCGATGGACATGAAGAACAAGAAGAAAGACAAAGGTAAACCAAAAGACGAAGAAGAGTCGAGCTCTCAGGCCTATTACGCAAGAGATAAAGGCACTGGAAGAGGAAGAGCAAGAGGTTTTGGAAGAGGAAGAAGTAGTCAGAATACCAACAAGAAGGCTTGCTGGATTTGTGGATTAAGTAACCATCTGGCTCATGAATGTTGGCACAATCAACAAGGATCAAATCAAAATCAAAACGGTAATAGCAGAGGCAGAAGCGGAAGATATCAGAGTAATTTTCAAAGAGGAAGACAAAATCAAAGAGGCGGTTATGGTAGAGAAGGAGCGAGAAGTTGGGGACAGAATCAATCCTACAACACCACCTACAACAACTACGCAAATGACACGCAGAATGAAAGTCATACATCGTTGATGATGAACTCTATCAGCACATCAGAAAATGAAGACCTAAAGGTATCTTACATTGATTTTGGATGCTCTAATCATTTGTCAGGAAATATAGAACTGATGTCAGAACTAGAAAAAGGTAGTTTTAGTCACACTGTTCAAACAGGTGACAATACGAGACATAGAGTACATTCAATTGGAAAAGTGAAATGCAAGAGTGGAGCAGATTTGCTAACCAATGTTTTGTATGTTCCAACAATACCGAAAAATTTGATTAGTGTAGGACAGATAGTTGAGAAAGGTTTTCAGGTCAGATTTACAAACAAAGGAGTATTTGTAGAAGATCCCGAGAATGGATATAATCAGATCGTTTCTGGAAAGAAAGAAGGAAGACTCTTTACCTTAAGAGTACAAGGGAACATCGGCCAAGCGTTGCTCACACATGGTGAGAAGGTGATTACAGAACTTGATCTATGGCATAAGAGATTAGGTCATTTCAATGAAAAAGGAATTAAAACTATGATAGTGAACCAGTCAGTACTGGGATTACCGAATGTACAGAACCAACATATGATTCATAAGTGCGAAGCATGTCAGATGGGAAAATCCCACAGGTTACCTTTCCAGAAGAAAGGATTCAAACATGAGATGTATGGGGGCCAACAAAAGAAGGATCAATCAGTGGATCGAGATACTATGTCTTATTCATTGATGATGCAACAAGGTGGATAACTCTTTATGTTTTGAAAGAGAAATCAGAAGTGTTTGGAGCTTTCAGGCATTTTCATGCATATGCTGAAAGACTTACCGGACGAAAACTTAAAAGACTGAGGTCTGATGGAGGGGGAGAGTACTTCTCCCGAGAATTCAATGAGTATCTTTGGAACGCAAGTATTAAGAGAGAAATAACTTGCAGATATACACCTCAAAAAAATGGAGTAGCAGAAAGAAGGAACCGAGTTCTAGTTGAATTTGCACGAGCTATGCTAAACGAAAAGGATTGTCCAAACTATCTTTGGGCTGAAGTTGTAAACACAGCTACATACTTGGTAAACATATTACCCTGTACAACATTAGAAGGAATGACCCCTTATGAAGCTTGGTGGGGAAAGAAGCCAACACTTGATCATTGCAAAGTGTTTGGATCAGTAGCGTATGCTTATGTACCATCACAACTGAGACATAAGCTTGAACCGAAAGCAGAGAAATATGTGTTTGTCGGATATGATGAAAAATAGATGGGTTATAGGCTATGGAGCCCTCTAACGAAATAGTTTATTGTTTCCAGAGATGTTACTTTTGATGAACAGAAAAGCTGGTATGCAGATCAAAGTCATACGACTGAAGAAATTGAAGAAGAGGTAAGAAGGAAAGAAAAAGGAAAATCAGTTGTGCAGGTGAACAGAGATGAAGATCATATGCAAGCAAGTACGTCCAAGATCGGATCAGGAATGAGAAATGAAGATGAAGAAGTGTATTCAGACACTTATGAAGAACCAAGAAGATCAAGCAGGACTAGAAGACAACCAGAAAGGTATTCATTGTTGGGAGTGATGGTACGATGCACTCAAGAGATTGAGTTGAAGCTGCTAAACCTGCTTTGCTCCAGCCCTCCTTAGCTTCAGATATGCTTAGTACACTTGCTTAGCTTCCAAATGATACCAAGAAAATATGTATGTACTTTGCAAATGATATGTGTAATGATCAAATCAAAACAGATAACTTGAGACTTCAAAAATCAAGGAAAACTTGCTATTTTTGTAGTGACACCTACTCAGTCTTTCACTCAGTGTGACCAGCACACTTACAATTGATCTAATTCCTTCTGGACATATTAAATTAGCTTAACAAGCTACCATTTGCAAGTGGAATGAGTAGAAATGATAAACTATACTCTGAGAAATGAGTTTAGCAAAATAATATGTACCCCCGACTTTTTAGGAGCTCTGCAGAAAAATACCAGAGGTCACTTCGAGCGACATTTCTCCGAGATGGCTGTTCCTTTGACCTTGAAATTTTGTAGGCATGTAGTATGCTTGGAGCTGGTTCCAATGTGCTTTGAATCACTTGATTTGGTTCAGTAGATCCTGAGATATGCTCTGTTGAAATTGACAGACTTGGAGATGATGACTCAGAGAAACCAGAGATAATGAATGTGTATACTCTATTGATTGATGTAGTTTTACAATCTCATTAGCATGACAAGCATAGCTAATTGAGGTATTGTGGTGTAGGCTATGAAGTAGCACTACCACACACAGAGTTACAACAGTAGAATGCCTCGGGGAATGAGCTCAATGATGATAGCTCAAAAAACACGACTTTTCAAGTACTTCTTTTATAGAAGATGAGTTGAGATTTGAATTTGATTTCTAATTCAAATCTCCTATAATCACTCCTCTAAAAGTAAGGAGATATTCTCTCCAATTACACCATCCAAATTCCACGACTAATCAAGTAGGTAAGTGATTACAAGTAAATGCCAAGTCATATAGACTTTTACAATGAGTAAAATGTAATAACACATAGGCAAGTGTTCCTATGGTTCTAGCTTCACATAGTGATATCCTTCAAGGGTTCCAAGCCAAAGGTGAAGGCTTGATTTGCACCAACAGCTCCCCCTCAAGCCAAGCACTTTGGTTTAAGTCTTCATCTTTAGTCTTCAATCACATCCTGTAATCCAATCATGGATTTGAATCTGCATAGCTTGTTTCCATCCAATGCTTTAGTGAGTAAATCTGCACATTGCATATTAGTAGACACATAAGTCAACTGAATGTCTTTACTAAGCAACTTCTCTCTCACATAGTGGTAATGAACCTCTATGTGTTTTGTCCTAGCATGATATATTGGATTAGCTGCAAGGTGAAGAGAGCTTGTGTTATCTCCAAAGATAATTGGAGGTCTAATGTATAGACCTAACTCTGTATACAAGAGCTTCAACCAGATAGCTTCTTGAGTGGCATTGGCTAGCCCTCTATACTCTGCTTCAGTGGATGACAATGCCACTGTAGGTTGCTTCTTGGCTGACCAAGAAATAGGTTTATCTCCTGCAAAACAAATGTAACCTGATGTGCTTCTCCTATCATCCTTGCATCCTGCCCAATCTGCATCTGAATATACTTTAATGTCAATATCTGATGTATAAGGAAAGTACAAACCATGACTTTGAGTTCCTTTCAAATACTTCAAGATCTTCTTTGCTGCCTCTAGGTGAGGTACCCTTGGTTTGTGCATGAATTGGCTTAGCACACTAACTGCATATGCTATGTCAATTCTTGTCAAGGTAGCATAATTCAAACTACCTACCATGCTTTGATATCCTGTAATGTCTTGTATTTCATTCCCTTCATGAGCACTTAGCTTTAGGTTGACCTCCATTGGAGTAGTTGAGTCTTTAGCATCCTGCAAGCCAAACTTCTTGACCATATCCTGTACATACTTCTTTTGAGTGATATATATACCTGAGTTGGTGTAGACTAACTCAAGACCTAAGAAGTACTTCAATAATCCAAGATCATTAATCTTGAATTCTTTCATCATCTGACCTTTGATGTGTCTAATCCCATTGACATCATTACCTGTAATGATGATGTCATCAACATAAACACACAAGTAGATTACCTCTGTACTACCTCTGTAATTCCATGCTCTAGGTGCCTGCTTCAATCCATATAGAGCCTTCTTCAATTTACAAACATAATTTACCTTCTTGGGGTCTTCATAGCCAGGTGGTTGTGACATGTAGACTTCTTCAGATATCCATCCATTCAAGAAAGCATTCTTGACATCTAATTGGTACATGTTCCAATTCTTGGATGCAGCTACACTCACTAGTACTCTGATTGTTGGCATCTTAGCCACAGGAGAAAATGTCTCCTCATAATCAATGCCTTGGGTTTGTGCAAAACCCTTGGCTACCAACCTAGCTTTGTACCTGTTTATTGTTCCATCTAAATTTCTCTTTAGCTTGTAGATCCATCTGGATCCTATCACCTTCATAGAGTCCTTCTTGGGTACCAAGTCCCAAGTATCACTCTCCTTGAGAGCTTCCATTTCTTCATCCATAGCTCCTTTCCATTCTGGTTTGGTGATTGCTTCTTCATAGGTACCTGGTTCTTCATTCAACAAATCCTTTGCAAGATATACAGAATGTTTAGTTACAAGTGATGTGTCATACCTAAATCTGATTGGTCTCTTGCTTTCTCTTTGAGATCTTCTTATTGCTTGAGTTGAGGATTCTGGTATATCCTCTAACTTCTTCATCTTCATCTTTCCTTTGGACTTCCATGCCTTGAATTCCTCAAGTTAATTTTATCATCATCATCTGAGCTTGAGTCTTCTTTCTGGATTGGTTTCTCCTTGAGAAGCTTTGGGAAATCTTCTTCCATATCATAGGGTAGACTAACCTTCATGTATTCATTCTCATACCATGAGTCATTCTCATCAAAGATGACATCTCTGCTTACCTTGAAGCCTTTGTTTGTTGGGTTGTAGAATCTGTATCCCTTTTGGTTCAAATCATAACCAATGAAGATACATTTTTCAGCTTTAGGGTATAGCTTTCCCCTTACTTGTGAGGGAATATGCACATATGCTACACAACCAAAGATTTTACAATGATCCAGAGAAGGTCTCTTACCATGCCAAGCTTCATATGGTGTCATGCCATCAAGTGATTTGGATGGCAACCTGTTTATGAGATAGGTGGCAGTAGATACACTCTCCGCCCAAAGATAATTTGGTAGCTTCTTTTCATTAAGCATAGACCTAGCTGTTTCTACTATGAGTCTATTCCTTCTTTCTGCTACTCCATTTTGTTCAGGTGAGTACCTTGTGGTTATCTCCCTCTTGATGCCTCTTTCCTGCAAGAAATCTTCAAACTCATTGGAGAAGTACTCTCCTCCACCATCTGACCTTAGCCTTTTCAAGCTTCTTCCTGTTTGATTTTCAACAAGTGCAAGATACCTCTTGAAACAATTAAACACTTCATCTTTATGCTTCATAAAGTATAAGATGGTCCATCTGCTATAATCATCAATGAAGGACACATAATACCTTGATCCTGAAATGGAAGGGTCCTTGCTAGGTCCCCAAACATCTGTGTGTACCAAGTCTAGGTAGTCTTCATGCATGAAACCTTTCCTTGAATAGGGCAACCTGTGAGACTTACCAAACTGACATGCTCCACACTTATAAATCATGTGTTGCTTGGATACATTAGGTATCCCAAGCACACATTGATCCCTGCACATTTGCTTTAGGGTTCTTTCACCTATGTGACCTAACCTCTTGTGCCATATTTCTAACTCTGAAAGTGTTTGATCCTTGTAGTTGTATAAAGCAATATTTTTTGTATCTTCTAGCTCAAAAGTAAACAATCTACCTGATTTTTCTCCCTTGGCAATTCTTTTGAAACCATGTCTTGGGTCCTCCACATATGCTCCATGTTGAGTGAATCTGACCTGCAAACCTTTCTCCACAATCTGACCAACACTCATTAGATTCTTGGTGATGTTTGGTACATAAAGTACCCTGCTCAATAGATTCTGGTTACCATCACATGTCTTTACATTTCCAATTTTTACAACAGAATGTTTAGTATCATCACCTGTCTGTACATGATGTTTGCCCTTGGGTTCTTCCAAATCAGAGAGTAGTGCCACATTGCCAGCTACATGGTTAGAACATCCTGAGTCAATATAAAATAAATGATCATCATTTGTACCTACCTTGGAGGTCATATTCATGATCAATAGGGAGTCATCTTGCTCCTCTGTGTAGTTGTTGTAATCCCTTCTATTTCTGAATCCACCTTGGTAGTTTCCATTGTGGTTGTGGTTGTAATTGTTGTTGTACTGATTGTTGTATCCATTGTAGCCTTGGTGTTGGTTGAACCTGCCTCTCCCTTGAGAGTATCCACCTCTTGAGTAGCCTCTTCCTCTCTGATTCTTGTAGTTCTTGTAGCATTCATCTGTGGTATGATTGGATAATCCACAAATGTTGCATGGTGATGAGTTGTAGGGTCTCCCCCTACCTGACTTACCTCCTCTGCCTCTTCCTCTTGAAGATCTACCTCTCCCTGCATAATTAGCTTGGGAGGTAGAGCCTTCTTCTTCCTGCTTCTTCCCTTTACTTTTATCCTTAACTTTCTTATCAATATATAGAGCAGAGGGGTTGTTACCTTTTGATTGATCTCCTGCCTTTGTAAACTTTGCTTCATGTGTGAATAGTTGGCCCATGAGTGTTGTGAGATCTGGGGTATGCATGTCCATGTAGAGGTCCATTGCAGTGGTGAAGCTTTCCCACTTATCATCTGCCTTGAGTCCATTTGTTACTTGCCTGACTATTTGTTCCTCTTCTATCTCCTCTCGAATGCTTGCTAATTGATCTGCCACATCTTTAATCTTTGTCACATACTCTGAGACTGATTGCTTGGGCTGCTTCCTAAGGGTTGTGAATTCAATCCACAGTTGATTCTTCCTGGCCCTTGTGTTGGAAGAGAAATATGTTGACAAATTCCCAAGTCTCTTGGGAAGTCTTACAGTTCCTTACATGAGGTAAAAGGAAATCAGATATAGAGTTAAGAATATAAGACCTTGCCAAAGCATCTTTTGCACACCATTGGTTGAGCCTCTCTTCTTCATCCTTGGTGGGTAGTCCTCTAGCTTTGAATGAGGGCAATTCCTCATCTCTTGATATGTATCCAAATAAGCTTCTGCCTTGTAGATAGGTCTTCATCCTTAGAGACCAAGCTTGGTAATTGTTCCTGTCCAATTTGTCAATGAATGAAGGAAAACCATCTCCCATGTTTACCTTGTTTGCTCTGATACCACTGTTGGGAGTGATGGTTGGATGCACTCAAGAGATTGAGTTGAAGCTGCTAAACCTGCTTTGCTCCAGCCCTCCTTAGCTTCAGATATGCTTAGTACACTTGCTTAGCTTCCAAATGATACAAAGAAAGTATATATGTACTTTGCAAATGATATGTGTAATGATCAAATCAAAACAGATAACTTGAGACTTCAAAAATCAAGGAAAACTTGCTATTTTTGTAGTGACACCTGCTCAGTCTTTCACTCAGTGTGACCAGCACACTTACAATTGATCTCATTCCTTCTGGACATATTAAATTAGCTTAACAAGCTACCATTTGCAAGTGGAATGAGTAGAAATGATAAACTATACTTTGAGAAATGAGTTTAGCAAAATAATATGTACCCCCGACTTTTTAGGAGCTCTGCAGAAAAATACCAGAGGTCACTTCGAGCGCGATTTCTCCGAGATGGCTGTTCCTTTGACCTTGAAATTCTGTAGGCATGTAGTATGCTTGGAGCTGGTTCCAATGTGCTTTGAATCACTTGATTTGGTTCAGTAGATCCTGAGATATGCTCTGTTGAAGTTGACAGACTTGGAGATGATGACTCAGAGAAACCAGAGATAATGAATGTGTATACTCTATTGATTGATGTAGTTTTACAATCTCATTAGCATGAAAAGCATAGCTAGTTGAGGTATTGTGGTGTAGGCTATGAAGTAGCACTAACACACACAGAGTTACAACAGTAGAATGCCTCGGGGAATGAGCTCAATGATGCTAGCTCAAAAAACACGACTTTTCAAGTACTTCTTTTATAGAAGATGAGTTGAGATTTGAATTTGATTTCTAATTCAAATCTCCTATAATCACTCCTCTAAAATTAAGGAGATATTCTCTCCAATTACACCATCCAAATTCCACGACTAATCAAGTAGGTAAGTGATTACAAGTAAATGCCAAGTCATATAGACTTTTACAATGAGTAAAATGTAATAACACATAGGCAAGTGTTCCTATGGTTCTAGCTTCACATAGTGATATCCTTCAAGGGTTCTAAGCCAAAGGTGAAGGCTTGATTTGCACCAACATTCATATGATACCTCATACATAACTCAGAAAGATTATGCATATATAATCAAAGATGATGAAGAACCACAGAGCAAGCTAAAGGCAAGAAGCAATGGGAAGGAGCAATGAAAGAAGAAATCAGTGCACTGGAGGAGAACAAGACATGGGAACTTGTTTCGAAACCAAATGGTAAGAAAGTAATCGGAAATAAATGGGTTTTCAAAGTAAAGAAATTTGCAGATGGAAGGATAGCCAGATACAAAGCGAGGCTGGTAGTCAAAGGCTATGCCCAGATGCATGGCATAGATTATGATGAGACGTTTAGTCTGGTGGCAAGGATGTCAACCATAAGGACAGTAATTGCTGTAGCTGCATCGAAAGGATGGAAGCTAAGTCAGCTAGATATAAAGAATGCATTTATGAAGGGATACATTTTTGATGAAATGTACATGGAACAACCTGAAGGGTTCGAAAGTTCCAGATACCCAAACTTTGTCTGCAGATTAAGAAAAGCACTTTATGGACTAAAGCAAGCTCCAAGAGCTTGGAATTACAGACTTGTGAAATATCTAAATGAACTTGGATATCAAAGTTCGAAGGCAGACACAAGTCTACTCATAAAGAGCACAAAAGAAGGTATGATCTACATTTGTATTTATGTAGACGACTTAATAATCACAGGAACCTCAGATGAAGGGATTACAGAAGTAAAGAAACTACTCGAAAGAGAGTTCAAGGTCAGTGACCTAGGAAAGTTGTCATACTTTCTAGGAATGGAAATCACATACACAGATCATGGTGTATATGTTTCACAAGAAAGGTATCTCCTAAACTTACTAAAGAAGTTTAATATGGAGAATTGTAGAGAAGCTTCAACACCGCTTGAAGTAAATCATAAACTCAGCAGATACAGTGGTGCAGAGTTTAAAGATATGAAGATATATCAGTCATTAGTAGGAAGTTTAATTTATGCTACGCTAACGAGACCAGATCTTAGTTATGCAGTGGGAGTTCTCTCACAATTCATGCATTGTCCAACAGATCAACATTGGGTTGCAGGACAAAGAGTTCTTAGATACGTCAAAAGAACTATAAAAGAAGGATTATATTATCCTTTTACGTCAGATATAAAGCTGAAAGCATACAGTGACTCAGACTGGGCTAGAAGTCAAGATGACAGAAGATCAACGCATGGGTATATGATATACCCAGGAGATAAGCTGGTAAGCTGGTGTTCAAAGAAGCAACACACAATAGCGTTATCGTCAACAGAAGCCGAATACAAAGGACTCGTAGAAGCAGCTAAAGAAATAATATGGATGCAGACCTTGTTCAAAAGCATGGGTATTGATCAAGGTATACCTATCATACATGGAGATAACATGAGCTCGTTGTATCTTGCAGCAAATCCAGTATTTCATGCAAGAACAAAGCACATAGAGATTCAGTATCATTTCCTGAGAGAAAAGGTAATGGAGAAAGATATAGAAATAGTATACACTCCGACAAAAGATCAGATTGCAGACATTTTGACAAAGATCTTGGATGGAACAAAGACAAACAGATTCAAAGAGATGGCAAGTATAAAAGAAAGAAAGATATATGAAAGACCGGAAGATGTCAAATTAGTGATTGAGGGGGAGCTGTTGAAGAAACACTCATGAATTTGACGTACAGACAAAGAAAGAAAAGAGAAGCAAAATCAAAGAAAATCAAAAGCCTTAGTGGAGGGACAAATCCACGACCGTTATGTACAGTACAGAATCTCCCAAGATCAGAGTTCGTTACACCGAATCAAACTGTACATAGAGAGAACGTGCATAGAAATATTAGAAGGGAAGTGCGAACAAGAACGTGCGTGAGAAGAGCGCACAGTATAAATAAGAGCACAAATAGAAGAAGAAAAAAGAAAAAAGGAGAGAGAGGGAGACGCCAGAGATCGCGTATGTAGAAGAAGACGCCAGAGATCGCGTATGTAAAGATGGATAACAGAAACCTGAAATGTCGGGTATTCATCTAAGAGAGATGGTAGGAAGGAACTACTCACTGTAGGGGAGTTTCTGTAGCTTGAGCAAGAAGAGGCCAAGCCTGTTTGTACACATCTTCTCTAATAGAAAACACATGTTCATGTGGAAATTCGCATGCACTATTTGTATGTGAAGAAACCGATGGATTGTCATACTACGGTTAAAATAGTTAACAGTTAAAGTTTTCACAGTAAATGTATTTCTAGTCAGTTACAGTTTCTCTGTAAATGAGTAATTTCCGGTAGAAGAATGAAGTAGATCTCGCAGAGTAATGCGAAGTTTTGTAGGAGAGATAGCTCATTCTGTAGCTAGACATCTCTACTTTCAGTTGATAAAGGTTTCTGGTGGAAAAGATATCTACACATAGTACAAAGCCTGACCGGAAAGAGGTTGTCTGAACTAGTGGAGTTTTTCCTTAAACTTCAAGAAGAGTTCAGTAAGTTAAGGAAGTTCGCGCATCACTCCCTTAATTCATAGACATTTACTTGAAGTTATTATAAACAGAATTGAAGTTCATTCCGGTACAATTCCAATACGATTACGGTGTCAGTCGAGTGACAGTCTGCTGAAGTTTCAGTGAAACTTTTCAGTGAATTTAGAAGCGCAGACTTATACGTTGAGCGTCAGAAACCTTGCTAAGCTATTGATTGATTACAGAGGTGTTCTAAATCACTCTAGGTTAGTTCTTCTTGGGCGTGGCGATTTTCACAGGCTTAATAAGGTTCAGCCTTCATCGCGTCGACAAGAAGTGGTATCAGAGCAAAAGAAGGATACCACACATCCGCAACAACTACTAGGTACTCTTCTCAACTGAATGGAATTGTAGAGAGGAGAAACAAGACATTGGTTGGATCAACCCGAACAATTCTTGAAGAGAAGTATTTGGAGATAATATAAGTTCCATGCATCTAGCAGCAAACCCTATTTTCCATGCAAGAACCAAACACATAGAGGTGCATTACCACTTCATCAGGGAGAAGCTCATGGCAAAGGAGATTGACATTTGTTTTGTTCCAACTAAAAAGCAAGTAGCAAATATGATAACAAAGGCACTTCATGGAATAAAGCTTTGTAGATTCAAAGCTATGGTAGGTATTCAACCTATTAGAGAATGAAGACTCAAGCATACTTTAGCATGAGGGGGAGTTTTTGGAACATCAAGATTACACTCTGATTGAGGTGGATTTGATCTACATCAAAAGCTATCACTTGGATTACATCCAAAAAGTATCCATTGGAGAGTTCTTTTATCTATGCTCATTTATTGTATTTTTTGAGAGATTTTTGATGGCTCATTTACCGTTGTAAAAGCCTAGAGCTCTACACATGTACAACGATAAAATGAGAGCCCAAATTTCATGAATTTGTGGTGGTTGAGTTGCATTCAATCAATCAATCAATCACCTAAAAGTAGATCAAACTAGATCTTCACTTTTCCTAGATTGTAGGAAAGTGAATTGATTCCCTAAAACCACCATTCCCACCTTCCATTGAATTCAAAATCCACTTTTGGAAGTCCTCGATCACTTCTAGAGTCTATATAAAGACTTCAAATCACTTGTACAATACATGGAAGCAATATACATACACTTGTGACCATCATTGTCTTGGTCCTTTATTTCTCTACATCATCTTCTTCGTCAACAATAATCTTACAGAGGTTGTTGCTCTGTGTACAAAGCTCCAAATTAGTTGAAACATGGTGCATTCGAAAGATATCAATATCTAGTTTATTCCCCTAAAGTTTCATAGCAGTTGGTTCAGTATATTGGGAGAAATCTTAGTTTTATGTCTCAAGTTCAATCTCTATGTATTCCTGAAAAACAGGAAGTACCACCATTGAGTGTTTGATTCATTTGTATAGCATATAATGCTTATTCCTTATACTTTTGTGTATTCTATGAGATCCACCCTATGTATAGCACTCCCAGAAAAGGGTTTTTTCTAATTGTGATCATGTTGGTCCCTATGAGCATTTGAAGTTCATTGTCTCTTCCATAGATAGTAAGTTTTTTGAGCTAGTCGATGTGCGAACCTATCTGTTTTGTATTGAATCTTTCTCCTTCATGCTACAAAGTACATAGTGCATTTTATTGCACTTATCACATGCCCATAAGTTCTATTTGAGTCTCCATAAGCTCAAGGGTTGGTCTTGTGCCGGCTAGCTTGACCAAACTTCGTCGCTTTGAAACTCACTTTTCTACCTCCTACAAGTTTCTCAAATTCCTTTCAAGGCTATGTATGAGGATTTCAAAGATCTTAAGGAGAACAACACTTGGGAAATAGTACCCAAGAAAGAAGGCATGAAGATAGTCCAAGACAAGTGGGTTTACAAGACCAAGACGAATGTAGATGGTAGCTTGGCAAGGTACAAACTAGAGTAATATCCAAAGGCTTCACATAGACACAATGGGTGGATTATTAGGAGACTTTTAGCCTTGTGGCAAAAATGGCTACCATTAGAGCTCTCATAGCCGCACGTGCAACAAGGAGGTAGCCTATCTACCTAATGTACATAAAGAATGCTTTCCTAGATGGTGAGTTACAAGAAGAGGTGTTCAAGGGACAACCCCAATGGTACGTAGATCCACAACATCCTATGTTTGTAGGTTGAAGAAAGCCTTATATGGCTAAAGCAGATTGAGTAGGAACTATTGTTTATAGAAGTTCATCTTGCTATGTCTTCATGCTAGGTACAAAAACAACTTCATAGATGAGCAAAAAATACCCCACAATTGCATTGAGTTCAACAGAGGTTGATTATAGAGATTGAGCCCTCTAAGCTACATGTGAAGCAATGTGGCTTAAGAAGCTCTTCAAAGATCTAAGTATACAACTTGGACCAATTCCAGTTTATGGAGATAACATGTCAAGCCTACATCATGCTAACAATCCCATGTATCATGCAAGGTGCAAGCACATTGAGGTGCATTATAATTATGTAAAGGAAAATGTTGCAAGTGGGGACATTAATGTTCATTTTGTAGGTACAAAGGACCAAGTTGCGGATATCTTCACCAAAATCTTGGATGTGATCAAGTTAAAAAAGTTTTCAAAAGCTATGAGCTTGCTTGATATGGACACTACCACCTTAATCTTGAGGGTGAGTGTTGAAAATGTGAACTATGCAAGCTTTAGGTGGATAAAGGGATCAAAAGACCTTATTGTGAACTCTAAGAAAATATCAGCACAACGGAATAGATGAGTAGATAGAGTTGAGAGAAAAATGGAGACAAAGATAAATGTAGATTGAGAGATAGAGAACTCAAATTCTCAAACTATTGAGTGTAATGGAGTTACAACGATGGTGCTCTCCACCCGTGCACCCCCAATGTGGAGCTTAGATGGCCATCTAGACAGACTGTAGATGAAGGGCTTACTAGTGCATAGTGCTATGTAAAGCTCAACCTGGGCCATGCTTATATAACTTTTACAAGGCGGCTCGGTATAAATAAATGTAGTCGGGAGATACAAAATAGCCAGTAAAATATATAATCCAACAATATCTCCATGACCAAAGGTTCTACCTTCTTGGCCCTACGGACTGGGGGGATATGCCCCTAGACCCCGCAGAAGGGGGCAAGCCCCCCTCTGCACTCCCCCCATTAAGGTTCTATGGGGAAAAGAGAAAATCCATGATCCTAAAGAAGGGCAATATCCAAAAACTAATTTTCTGGTATCAATATCTCCTTCCCAATCTGAGTCACAGTATCCAACTAGAGATGATCCTTCTTCATAAAGAATAGCAAAATCAATGGTTCCTTTCACATACCTGAGTATCTGCATGCTTGCCTTCCAATGAGTTTGGCAAGGATTATTAGAGAACCTGCTTACTACTCCAACAACATAAGAGATGTTTAGTCTGCTAATGCATAAGTAGATGAGACTTCCAACTAATTTTGTGTATCTTCAAATATCCACTGGAGATGAAGTATCTTCAATAGATAATTTTGTGGTAACCTCCATAGGTGTAGATATTTCCTTGCAATCGTCCATGTCGAATGCCTTCAATATCTCTCTTGCATACTTTTGTTGAGAGATGAAAATCTTCCTTGGTTCCTGCCAAACTTCAAGACCTAAGCAATAATGCATTAAGCCCAAGTCTATCATTTCAAATTCTGAACTCAGGGCATCTTTTGTTTGTTTGAAGAAGAGCATCATCATTTCCTATAATCGCAAGGTCATCTACATAGAGTACAAGCACAATTGTCTTTCCTCCTCTCTTTAGAACATACAAGTTAGCATCAAAAGCACATTGTTTGAAGCGTAGATCCAATAGATACTTATCTATCCACTAGTACCATGGTCTAGGGGCTTGTTTTAGCCCATATAATGCCTTCTTCAGCTTACATACCTTGTTCTCTAAATGGGGAACCTCAAACCTTGGTGGCTGAGACACATATACCTCCTCCTTGAGGTCTCCACTTAGGAATGCTGATTTGACATCCATGTGATAGATTGGCCAACGCTTATGTGCACCCACACCTAATACTACTCGAATAGTAGTCATTCTTGCAGCCAGGGAAAATGATTCACAAAAGTGAATGCCTTCAACCTGTGAGTAGCCCTGTGCAACAAGTCTTGCTTTATGGTTTTCTAGAGTACCATAAGCCTTGTACTTTAGCTTCTAGATCCACTTGGTGCCAATGACTTTACGCCTAGAGGGTCGATTGACTAGCTCCCAAGTTCCATTCTTCATGATATTGTTGTATTCAGTTTGCATGGCAGCCCTCCAATTCGGATCATGGAGTGCCTCTACCACATTGGCTGGTTCCTTTGCTTCTTCTTGAATGAGATTAGTCATCAAGGCTATGTTTACAATATGGGTGCTTTCCTCTCTTTGTTCCTCTATTTTATGTGATCACCTCAATCCATCTGCAACTTGTTCTAGTGACTATGGGATGAATTTTGTAGAATCATAGAGCTACCTCACCCAATGTGGCAATGGATTTTCCACTTGGGTGTCGGTAGGTTGGTGATTTTCAGACTCATCATCTGAAGATGATGCTTCCTTCTCTTGTGTAGAAGGGATAGCTCTCAGGCCAAGTTCATAGTGGATTGCCCCTTTGCCTGATGATAAAGTGGAAGCTCTCTTTTCCTCCTCCACTGCATCAAGCTGCTCCTCCTTAAACACCACATCATGACTGGCCATGATCCTCATTGCCTCAGGGTCATAAAGCTCATAATCCTTCTTATCTTCAGTGTACCCTAGGAAGATACATTTGATGCTTTTTGGTTGAAGCTTGTTTCTCTCCCTATATGGAACATGTACATAACATTCACTTCTAAATACTTTGAAATGGGAAACAAAATGCTTTTCACCAATGTAGGCTTCTTGTGGAGTCTTCCCATCAAGTGCCTTGGTGTAACTTTGATTCAAGATGTAGACAGCCTCTACCCAAAATTGATTAAGCAAACCCTTTACTTTCAGCATGCACCTTGCCATCTCCATGATGGTTCAATTCTGACGTTGTGCAACACCGTTCTATTGAGGACTATGTGGCACTATGAGTTGATGCTTGATTCCCTTACTCTTGCAAAAATCTTCAAATCTGTTGATGTGAACTCACCACCGCCATCCGTCTTGAATTTCTTCATCTTCTTCCCTGTTTTAGTTTCAACAAGCTGACGCCATTCTTTAATCTTTCCAAAACTTTGAGCCTTATCATGAAGTACACCCACATCTTTCTACTATAGTAATCGACAAGTAACATGAAGTAGCAGGATCCGTCCAACGCCTATGTAGGCATTTTTTTGCACAAGTGAGCATGCACCAAGTCTAGAGGATAGCTTTCCCTGTTCTTGCTTTCTTGTGGAAATGCCTTCCTCTGTTGCTTGCCCATCATGCAAGCTTCACATGCAATTGATGGTAGGTGTGCAACCATACCCCTATGATGCATATCCTTCAGTAAAAGGTATCCAATGTGGTCAAATATCTCATGCCATAGCTTACTTGTGCCCATGTTTGTAGTGGTTGTAAGAGCACACAACCCATAAATGTTGTTCCTCCTTATCCTAGTCCCAAGAATGTTGTTGTTACTATCCATAATCTTAGCTCGTGTCTTACTAAAAGATACTTGATGACCTTGATCAGTTATAGAAGCTATTGAAAGTAGATTTTGTTTTATTTGTGGAACATACAACACATTTGTAAGCTTTCTGATATCTCCATTAGAGTTAATGAAAGAAAATGTACCTTCGCCCTATGTAGGACATCTTGCATTGTTTCCTACCTTTACTATGGTGGGTTACTTTAGAGGTTGTAAGGAACTATAAAGGTCTTTTTTGCTTGTCATATGACGAGATGCACCATTGTCCAACACCCATGAGTCATTTGTTCCTGAATCTTCAGCCGAGGATCACACCTCCTCTATTGTAACAAGTAACTCAAGATCTATTTCTATTGTGTTGGTAGAATCCTTGCCCTTGCCACCTTTTGAAGAGCCAATTTTCTCTTCTGCCTTCTTGATGCTATAGTCTTGGATTTTGTGTCCTTTCTTCTTGCAATGGAAACACTCTCCCTTGAACTTCTTTTTGTCATTCTTCTTTTTGTCTCCCTCTTTTTGAAGAGTGTGCTTCGCCTCCTTTGGCATTTGCTGTGAACGCAACATCTCCTTTTCTGCCACCACTCCTTGCCTTGAGCCGCAGCTCCTCCTCCATGATTAAGGCATTGAATTTCTCAAAATTTAGTGGTTGAGGTCTTATTTGAGTATTAAGAGTAGTTACCAAACCATCAAACTAAGGTGGGCAGATTCAAAGATAATGTCGAGCTAGCTCCTCACTTGTTTTTTGAACACCTTCTCCCACCACTTGATCTTGTAGGTTGTCTATGCGAGTGATAAACACCTCTGTATTCTTAAAATCAACAAACCTTTCTGTTGCTAGTTGATTCTCAAAGTTCTGAATCCGTGTCTGGTTACAAGTTTCATATTGATTTCTCAATATGTTCCATGCTTCACATGCCTTGGTAGTATGTTGTATGAGAGTCAAAACACTTTCATAAGTACTTGTAACTAGAGCACATAGTGCATTTGCATTTCTACATTTCCAAGCATATAGAAGATCAACATCAGGAGGAATCATTCGACCAAGATTATTTGGATCAGGTCTTTCTTGGGGCTCATGATCAGTCCAAGAACAATCTCGAAAAGTTCATGTGCATCATGGATAGAAGTGATTTTAAACTTCCACAAGGTGTAACTTGTACCATCAAGTTTACCTCCCGTGAAGGCTGGTGGTTGTATCCGCAATATTGGGATGAGCGGCTTCATTGTTGCTCGTGCTTGTGTGCCACCTAGTACTCCTGTTGATGAACCTCCTTGATTCCCAGTCATAGATGATGAAGCACTGCTTGACATCTCTCTTTTGTCATTGAGACCTCTGCAACCTCTGTGTTTTTGCTTCGGCACCACTTAGAGACTCTTGAGCTCTGATACCATGTAAGAAAATAATAAAAGGGCAGAATAGACCAATAGACATAGTTGAGAGAAAAACACAGACAAAGATAGATGCAGACTGAGAGATAAAGAACTTAAATTCTCATATTTCCGAGTGTAATGCAGTTACCACGATGGTGTTGTTCAGCCGTGCACTCCCAATGTGGAGCTTAGATGGTGATCTAGAGAGGCTCTAGATGGAGGGCTTACTAGTGTGCAATTCTATGTAAAGCTCAACCTCGGCCGTGCTTATATAACTTTTACAAGGTGGTTCGGTATAGATAAACGTATTGGGAGATACAAAATAGTCCATAAAATATACAATCATACAGTATCTCCATGAACAAAAGTCCTATCATCTCAGCCCTATGGGCTAAGGGGATAGGCCCCTCGAAAATCGTGCGATGCCACAGAGCCTTTATTTTCACCTTAAATGGCAGCTCAATGACTTGGAAGTTTATGCCCTACCTAACCTAATGACTAGGCTCACAAAGATCATCTATAACCATCAAGAGTCACACATAGACCTCATCTAGCTTGGAAGTTAGTGTTCCACAAATGTCGAGGCTCTCTTAATGACTTCTCCTCATAATGGGGGCCTTACAAGTTAAAGCACCATGGATCATTTGTGGTTAGATGAGGGTGGAGTATTGAGCATACCGAACATGGACAACGTTCACCACTAAAATCACTTAGGGCAGTCTCAAAGTCATCCAAGGTTGGGCAAGGTAGTCCTAAGGCAGTGGAAAAGTCAGGCGATGCATCCAAAAGCTATAAAAGAAGGTGAAGAGTCATCAAATGTATGGAAATCTTGTAAGTTATTCAAGACCAAGAGACATATACTCGAGGAGGCTCAACGAGAGAGTCATCCAAGGCTAAAGAAGCTGAAAACTCAGAAATCCAAGCTAGGAAAATACCAATTAGGACATCACATGAATAGAGGAGGAGCAAGGAGGAGCTATCAAGCCCCCACCCCCTCTAGTCTATTATAGATATAGACATAGTTTGCTTATAATAATTGTTACTCTTTGTGTAAATATCCAATTCAAGTGATTTAAAGTGAATTTTGTAGCGTACATATATCTCTTACTTTTCCTAAGAGGGACTCTTGAAATCAATCTTATGTGCAAAAAAATTTGTGTATCTTTGTAACCCTAATTTTTGCATATCCTACATCTCTGCATAGTCTTTCATGTAAAGAGCTGTTGACTGAACTAAGGAGATCCATTTGTGGTGTTCTAGAGCTTTTTAGAAATTTTATGAACTATAATAAGTGTGGTTAAAAGCTTAGGTGATTTGGATTAGTGTAACATAGATGACTGAGAGTTTTTTTGTAGGGTAGCAAAAAGGGTGTATGAAGGGACCTAGGTATTGACCTAGAATTGTTCTTGGATCTTGAAACTCATTTTTTGAATGAGCTAATTCATGCCATTATTGACTACTACCAAATCGAGCATAATTTTAGTACCCCTTACTATCCTCGGGTGAATGGACTAGGAAAAAGTACTAATAAGGTTTAATTATTTATGTTACAAAAATGTTATTAGAGCATCCAAACAAGTGGGAACAATATCTACATACCATACTATGGGCATACCTCACTTCCTATAAGGTCTCTGTTGGATTTAATCCCTTTAATTTGGTTTATAGGTTGGAAGCTATTGGTTGATGGAATTCCCTATTCGGAGCTTATAGGTTGTAGGACTTTCAAAAAACATCATTATCAAAGTTTTATCCTTATGCACGAAATGTAGCATCACCATTCAGAGATCGGCCTAGCCACATTTTTTCATGCTACTCTGAGTGGTGAAGTCTCTTTGGTCAATGGATCAGAAATTTGCCCCTACCATACTTAGTTTCTTCTTGGAATTGGTGTCCTATAAGAAAAATAAAAAGAACAATGAAAATTGAAAGGGATGGAACTACACACATTCAATGCATTAAATGCCATGCAATTTTATTATTCCCATTATGCAGAATCTCATGCACTATGGTCGGAAGCTCAAGATATTTTCCTCTCAAGCCATCTATTGCACATCTACGTGTTTTTGGTTGTTTCTCATATGCATTAGTGCTTGAACAACATCCCAAAAAATTGGATGATAAAGCAATAAAATGTATTCTTGTTGGGTAGAGTTCTGAACGTAAAGGCTATCGTCTGTATCATCCATAGACTAAACGCATTCTGGTTAGCCATGATGTTGTTTTTGTGGAAGATGCTATTCAGCCATTGCTTTCATGTACTAAGGAGACATCTGTTAGCTCCAAAGACATGAATGATACTTTGCTGCCTCTTTTTAGAGGTGGACATTCTAGTGATGGTCCTCATGAGGAAACTTCTCAGCCTTTGTAGGTTTCGTGTGATGATGCAGATCATTCCATTTCGGATGCAAATTTATATGATGCACTTGTTGATGAGAGAGCTAATATTAAGCAGGCAAAAACCATGCCAAATTGGTTGGTGCAGACTTTGTGTGATAGCAAATTAGATGCACCTCTATCATATTGTACTCGTTCAGGCTCTCATAGTGCGTCGTTTGCATCAGATTGCTATGCTCTGGCTGCATTTAGTCTCTGTGATGAGAATGAGCCTATGTCGTTTGATGAAGCACAAAATTCAAAAAATTGGATGGCTGCTATGCAATCTGGATATGATACTATAATGAAGAATGGTACTTGGTCTTTATGTGAATTGCCTCCTAGCAAGAAGGCCATTGGTACTAAGTGGGTATACAAGCTGAAGCGTAAGCCTAATGGTACAGCTGACAAGTATAAGGCGAGGTTTGTTGCAAACAGTTATGCGCAAGAAAGAGGCATTGATTTTGATGAGACCTTTGCACCTACTTGTCGAATGCCTACTGTTCGGAGCATTTGTGCACTTGCAGCTCATCATGGTTGGAATGTACATCAGTTGGACATTAAAACTGCATTTCTGAATGGTGACTTGCATGAAGAAGTGTACGTTTTTTAGCATCGTGGCTTTGTGTAGAAAGGGCATGAAAACCATGTGTGTAGGTTAAAAAAAAGCATTATATGGTTTAAAGCAAGCACCACGTGCTTGGTATGAGAAGATACATGCCTATTTGATTGCACATGGTTTTGAGAACAGTCCAACTGAAAGCACCTTATATGTTAAGCGTGCTAATGATGTACTTCTCATCATTGTGGTTTATGTTGATGACATGCTGCTCACTGGTCCTCATGAGAGGCATATTGCTGATTTTAAGGCAAATTTACATGCCTCATTTGAGATGTCTGATTTGGTGCATTTGCATCACTATTTGGTCATTCATTTTATGCACATTGATTATGGAATGGCTTTGTGTCAAACGAAATATATTGACACATTATTGCAGTGTTTCAGCCTTCAAGACTATAAGCCTATTGCCACTCCTATGGAGACACGTTTACAATTGAGTCTTGAGGATGCTAGAGATGCATTTGATGTTGTTCTCTATCAGCAGGCTGTTGGATGCTTGATTTACTTATGCATTACTCTACCAGATATTGAGTTTGATGTCTCACAGATGAGTAGGTTTACGCATTGCCAGGTGTCAAGCATTGGCAGGCGGTTAAGCGCATCTTTTGCTACTTGAGTGGTACTCGGCTACTTGGGTTGTTTTATCCCAAGGGGGGATCACTAAAACTAGATTTGCATTCTTTTTTTACTCGGACTTGGCTGGTTGCTATGACACTCCTGTGTCCACTAGTGGCTTTTGCTTCATGCTTGGTTGCTCATGTATATCTTGGTTGAGCAAGAAGCAGCCTATTGTGGCCACTTCCAGTTGTGAGGCTGAGTATAGGGCAGCTTTCAAAGCTACTGTTGAGTGTGTGTGGCTCAAATGCCTTATGGCTGATTTGGGTTTTGGCCAGTCTTTTGCCACCACCATCTTCACTAATAGTCAGAGCGCATTGGCAATTGCGAGGAACCATGTGTTCCATGCTCGCACTAGCACACTGAGGTGCATTATCATTATGTCAGGGAGAGGTTCTTTGCTGGGGAGATCAGCTTGGCATATGTGCCCACGTAGGAGAACATTGCAGGCTTTTTCATGAAGGCTGTGCCTAGGGAGAAGTTTGAAGCTTTCCGCAAAGCTTTGGGCTTACTTCCTTTTGTGGATTGATTCCACATAGCTTGGCACTTCCTTATACATGAGTGCCATCTCCTTGTTCACCACATCACTCCCAGGGGGGATTTGTTGATATATTTAGGTAGTGATGTGTGTGAACACACTAGGATTGTTGGGGCACTTTTTTCCATCTTTATAAGGTTTTTTTCCCTCAGCTTGTATATACGCCTATTGTCCTAATGGGCTTCTAATCTTTGTACATTCTCTAGTAATACATTCAGTACATTAGGGGAAAAAATGAACCATGCATGGGCCTTGTAAGGATCCCTAACTTTTAGGGATTAAGCTTAATTCTATTCTTGTTTAAGGGGACAAAGTGCATTTAATATGGCACTTTTTAGTAGGCTGGAGTAGGCTTTTTTTTAGGCTCAGTAGGCCTCTCTCTTTCTTCTTCTACAGAGACAGAAAGAGAATCTACTTTCCACATCATCAAACTCGTACATGTATTTGAATAAGAAAATGAGTTTTTTTTTTTAAGTCTCATTTTCAGTGTATATTAACTCAAAAGGGCCTATTTTTTAATATATATGTCAGAAGTCCCTTTTTTGGGCCCATTTTTTGAAGTTTCTTTTCGAAAAAGTATAATTTTCAAACTCACTCCAAAAGTAAGTGCCATATCATCAAATCCGTGACTATGCTTCCCCCAAAATGACTTTTTTTAAATTTCACCATTTTTTGATATGCACATACAAGAAAACACATTTTTTTAGCAAAACATATGCTTTAGAGTCCCTTGCAACCAATTTTTCATCTTTGTTTTTGATATTGCTGGTCATTAGCAAAGATGGTGTTGACATGTATCACAAACTTCACAGTAGAACGTCCGCATGCTCTTGCATCAACAAGTATCCATGTTCGTGTGCCTAGAGAGTTTGCTCCAAATACACGATGCAACAATGATGCCAATTCTCAAAATGAACGTCGTGTAGCTGGAGAAAAAAGTATTGATCTTTGGGCTCATGGTTCACTATATCCTCTTGATCCAATATCTTCTTACCATCCAACATTTCATAACCTCTCAACTTTACTTCAGTTCATTGGTGCGGGTGAAGCTAGACTATTAGGTTACTGCAAGCGATTATCTACACATTCACTTGCTACTGCTAACTATTGGTTCCAACAATATCACATCCATCATATGAGGGTGGTCACTTTAGAAAGCACAATCATATCTTTACAAAAACAACTTGTAGATTTGGAGCAGGATATTGAAGCAAAACAAAGCACAATTTCAAAGTTAACAGCCAATCTCCAACAGCTGAAAGAGACTCCACTTGGTATGAGACATAGGAAAAGAGCATTGTCATCCTTTGAAGCTCTTTCAAAAGGTGGTGGAGCACGCAAACGACGTATATATGCAACAAGGTGAGTGTTTGTTTAACTTTTATGTGTTTTAATGAAGATTTGTAATGGAATCTTTCATTGTGTAGGTCGTTTATTCAAGACATAACTGCTTCATCAACAACACAAGACCAATTCAAGCTGATGAATAGCTGTATAAACACCAAAGAAATCACTTCTACTTTAGACTCACACATAGGAAAGTGTACTAGAGTTGTTGTTGAAGCTGAGTTTTCAAAGAAATTAAAAAACCTTATCGCAGTGCAAGATGTGCACGCAATATGTGAGGAAGCGGGCATCAGTAGAAATGGGTATAGTGCAATGTACACCCTTCTCAGGCAAGCCTTACAATCACAAGGTATTTCTCAAAGTATATTTCCATGCCCATATAAAGTGTCTATCAATAAAAAAACTTCAAATGAGGATGTGACTCGTACTATTGGACAATATTTATTCATAGAAGAAACTATGCCTACCTCTGTTTATGAGTGTCATGCTAATGAATGAAATTATGGACCATGCAATGAGTGATGAAACTTTAGGAGGGAGGGACCCTTTGACTTACAGTGTGCAATCAGAGAGAGATATCTGGTGGTTAGGTGCTATAGAAGTTCCCAAAGAAACAAACAATGTTATTTCGTGGATTTTTAGTAGGACTCCATGGATTACTGAAGTAATCTCTTCTCAAATACATGGGCAAAAGCTTTTTGTAGATGATATAGATGAATTTGAGGTAGAATGGCATTTGGGTGGAGACCTTAAGAGTATAAAATGCATGTTAGGTTGTAAACAAGGAGCATCTTCTCTCTATCCTTGCCCATATTGTACACAAGGTTACAAAGGATCTAAGAAACAGTCTAAACCTGCAAGAGCATTGATGAGAGTTGATGACTCTGAAGAAATTGATGAAACAGACTCATCAAATCACAGGGAATGGGAGATATCACTTTTGAGGTGTCCAATGTTACAGGAACCGACTCGTGATAAAATAAGCAATGATTGGAACCCCATTATCCCATTTCCATTAGTCAATGTTCACTTTTGTACTTTGCATGCATTCATGAGGATCTTTGATAGGCTTTTGAAGCTCCATGTTGAATATGCATTTGCAATGAAACCACTAGAGAGGTCTACAATAGCAATCCAAAAAATAGAAGATCTTTTGAATTCTATAGGCTGTCATGGTGGCCACGTATCTTTAGTTGTCAAGAAGTATGGTGAGTCTCAAGAGATTTTACAAGTTTCAATGATTGGGATGAAGGCAAGACGTTTCTTTAAAAGAGATGTGAATAGTCAAGATGATGGGAAATGGGAGCTTTGGAAGGACCTCTGTTCAATTACAACAGACAATGATAGTCAGGTTGATCTCATTAACAAGCGAAAGAAGGTTTGGTCATCGTTCGATCAATTGTTACATTTGATGTGTTTGGTTTCCACTAATGCTTCACAACGAGAATTAATCCAAGTGACTTTGAAGGAGTTTACACAGTCATTCATCTTATCTTGGGGAGAAAGCAACATTACACATTACATAGTAAGTTTCGCTTACAATTTTTTATTTGGTCTTAAACACTATGTGTATATCTTATTGACCAGATCATAGCATATTCTTTTTGCACATGGAGCATATTTTATGAATCGATATGGGTCACTAGACATTTTTGGTACACAAGGAATGGAGAAGTGACATTACAGGGCTAGAGGTGTTTACTTTAATAACACTTGTCATGGGGGTGGTCTAGTCCAATCAAACTATTTAGAAGAAATGTTCAATTGGTTTTTTCGTGCGACATTCGCTAGAAAATATGTAATGGAACGAGCATGTGAGTCACGAATAGCAAAGATTACACGAAAGCTACAACATGATATTGCAAGAGAGAAGTGGATGTCATCGTCAGGATCCGTACATCATGCCCAATGGCATGCACAAAGAGTCCGCGAGGGTTCTGCTTGGAAATAGTTTCCAAACTCTGAAAATGCATTATTCTTTTCAAGGATTTTATAACCCCTTTCACTTCAAATAAAATTTTACTGTTTTTGTGAAAATAATTTTAATGTCTTAAAACTAATTTTTATCCATTTAAATGTGAAGAGGAAAATTTTAAGTGAAAGCCTATAAATAGAGGTGTCCTTCCTCATTTTACCACTTTACAACCTAAGAGAATGGCACGCACAAAGCAGACTGCTAGGAAGGATCATGTCATCTACCCTAGCCATGTGCAAGGTACTCAACGCCCAACATGGATGACACCCCACAACAAGCCTCGAACCACAAGCCACTCTTCCAGGCAAAGCTCGGGTGCAGGGACACAATCCGGTAGCATTCCATCGCGGGGGGATGAAGCTTCACAAGAGAGAGATGTATCTCAAGAAATAAATTATTCCCCTCCCCCATCTGATGATGAGCCCCCAGTCAGGACACCAATCAAGTCAAGGCCCAAACAACGAGGACATAAGAAAGTTGTGATTGAGACATCAAATTTATCAACTTCCTCAGATGAAGAAAGTATAAATGAGCCACCATGGAACAATTATGATATCCCTGTGAACCATTGAGTAACACAAGGAGGCAAGACACTGCCCCCAGGACTAGGACAAAGACCAACCGATGAAGAAAGAGAGCAAGGTCGGGCAGAGGAAGTAAATGATGAGGCAGGACCATCTAGGCGTCCTCCAAGAAGAAAGAAGAACTACCAACCATGTCGTAGACCACAACGACCACAACCCAACATCCCCCCAAACGCAAGAGCACAACAAAGGTGCAAAAAGCAAACCATAGCCTTTGAAGAGATTCGACACTATTAAAAGTCTGTGGAGCTTCTTATTCCACGAAGGTCATTTGCAAGAGTTGTGAAGGAAGAGATCCAACGCTATTGCGTTGGACTTCGTATCCAAGGGATAGCCATTGAAGCTCTCCAAGAAGCTACAGAGGCATATCTTATATCAATGTTGGAGGACTCTAACCTATGTGCCATCCATGCAAAGAGAGTGAAAATACAACCTAAAGATTTGCAGCTAGCTAGGAGAATTAGAGGGAATAACCCTTAACAAAAATTTGTACTCCCTTTTTTGGAGAACCTTTTGTATATCCCATATGATGAATATTTTGTAAAAATCCCGAATGATGAATATAATCTTTCTCTTCTCATATTTGCTCTCCCAAGTGTTTATCTCTTAGTGTACATGTTTTGAAGTTTATTTCTCCTACGTTTCTAGGTGTCTGTTTCGAGTACCTCTTTGAAGTGTGTTTCATAGTTGTATCATTCTTTTTTGTGTACTTGTTGTAAGTGGTAATGCTATTTAATGCATTTCATGGCTTGGAAATGCAAAAAAAAGGCCTGCCACAAAAACGCGGGGATAGGCCATGCACATTGGGGCATATGATTGGCCTTGGCTAGAGTGCACTGCATGCTAACCCCCTGACCAATAGCTAAACATTGTTTATGAACATAAATGTACTTATTTACTATTGCATGCTTATATGCACCTAGAGGAGTCTTAACTTTCTCTAAATATTGCACATAAGAAGAGTCTTCCACAATTTCCCAAGTGAAGGTGCTAATTGAGGGAGATAGACTTGCAATATAGGTAACCTAGTGCATAGGATGGCTTAGGAATGCAAAAAAAAGGCATGCCACAGAAACGCGGGGATGGGCCCTGCAAAACTTTTGTAGGGCCCATCCCCGCGTTTTTGTGGCAGGCCTCTTTTTTGCATTCCTAGGCCATTGCAATCATTTTGGTCAACACAAATTAGAAGAAATAATGGAAAAAGACTGATTAAACTGTGCAAAAGTTATGAGATTGTCAAAAACCATAAAGATATAATAGATTAAATGCACATGGAAATTGGAAAAACAATAATTAGTATTATAAAGTTTTTAGAATTGGCTCTTGGCCTTCAGCCCCTCCACTACATTCTTTCTTCTCTGAAAAGATAGTGCCAATTGGTAAGTCAAAACGGATTGGGATATTAACTGAGGGTCTGTCAGTCCAAGACTTAAAGCTATTCCTATTTGACCTAAATACTTTTCCTCTAAAGTTAACTCCTAGGGTAGTAAGGGCAAGGGACTTCCTAACTAAAAATATACAATTGGTACCTTGCATTATTGTAGATAGGCACATAACTTTGCTCAAGGCCTTCAGACACCAAGTCATGAAGTGTCCTTGACGGGAAAAGTCCTTGTGGATTATGACAAAATCTTCCTTTGGCAATTTTCCGATGTATTGTGCCAGGGAAGAGCCATGGCCCCGGGAAACACGGTCACCACCACTCCTTAAATTTATCCACTTCAATTGTTTCCTGCACATAGACAATCATAAAATTAAATAGATGCATCTTGTATGAATATGAGACAACCATAAATGTCAGTAGAGACTTACATCTTGAAGCCTATCTTCATCCTCTCCTCTTCCCATTGCATCTAGTGGAATCGATGAATGGGCCATGCCACTTTGCTCCACAACAGGGGATGTTGGAATCTTCTTCTCCAAAATTCTTTCCCTTGCTGCAGCCAGATCTTCTTCAGTGGCATCTTGGTTGGCATGGCTCAAAATCTCTTCACACACAAAGGCAATGGTGTCAGCAACTGAATCACCAAGTGGAATTGTTGCCTTTTCGATAATGTCATAAGTGTTGTCCATGGGAACATCCCTTGTTGAGCAGAAAATACTAAGGCATTCATCGAGGCATAGACCGAATGCCTTCTCAATATCGTGCAGGAACAAAAATTCATCTCCGTCGACAAGTACAACTAAAAAAATTTCCATCTCTACCTCTGGTAGAGTGGGTTCCACGGGGTCTAAGTTGGAGGGTGGACTGTTCTGTGTACTGGCTTCCTTTAATTTGTCCAGTACTCCTCGAGGAAATTCTCTGGAAACTTTTTGACTCTCTTCTAATAGGTTGAGAGCTTCTGTCTAGGGTTCCTTCTTGTCATCTACAAAACCCCCAGTAACAAGATGGGGTAGGTCCATGGGTGAAGGTTCAGGCTCCTCATTCACAAAAAAAATGGTTGTTGCTACGTAGGAAAGATATTTTCTTCCCATTTTCCTTTTCTTATTTAATTGTTTAATTAAGGGCATTGTGTCATCTAACAGGTGCCCTGAAGCCTCAGCAATAGCCATGAAACGCTTTAAGCGTTTTGCAAACGCATCATCTCCTTTATGAATGTAGAAAAGTAGGTCACAGGGGACCCATTTGCACTCATATGCTGGAATATCTATGGCATATCTTAATATATAGAATTCCATAAAATCTGTGATCTCATCGATCACATCGGAGTTCATGGCTATTGTCCCTTCAAGATTAGGGACTCTACAGGCTAGGTCATACAAATCCGTACGACCATTGTAGTATGTAGTATCCAAAAACTCCATGAATAGATCTCGAGGATATTTCATGGGAGTGGAAGTGCTAGCAGCCATTGCTTGTGCGCGAGAATTCTAGAGGCTTGTAGTCTCTGCTTTCTAGCTCTTTGAGAGTGCAAATGTGAGAAATGAGCACATAGAACCATTTTTATAGCAGTTTCAAGTTTTTAAACTGATTGGGCCCACTTTTAAAAGTATAGAATAAAGAAGTGCAATTTCAAAAAATGTGTTTCTGAAGACAAAAAAATACACAGAAAAAACATGAGCAACCCCATTTCAAAGTAGTGAACAGACTTTTTGAAATTCCAAAAGTTTTGAAATTACCATTGCAGAGGAGAAGGTATATACAATATCTAACATGAATCAATTGTCCTACTACCCACCTATAATCAATTTGCATGAAATTGAAGTCATTAGAGTAAAATAAACAATAATGAAAAGATTACTTTAACAAAAGCATGAAACATGTCTCACCTTATGTCCTTGAATTTAGAACTTGGATTGAGTTAGTCCTTCAAACCCCATAATCATCAAGTGTTCTCTCAGATTAACCAAGGTCCAATGATTATTCACTAAAATAGTTTTTGTTTCATTGTTGGGCAATCTAAGATTTATTTCAAATGAATGCAAAGATCCCTCTGAACTTTGAAATGGTATCCATTTGCCAAGTTTACACATCCAACGATCATAGTAGAATCTGATGTATAATGAAGTACGTTGTTTCAAATATCGAAATCCTATACCTGTTCCACCTATTTTACAGAGATATTTATCACCTTTTGCAATTCCTTCCATCAAACCCCAATTTTCACCAAGAAGACTTTCGACTTGCTCATATGTGATATCTTTACACATGAACATGGTGGAAGTCTCTTGGAATGAGAATCCTTGGAATAAATATACAAAACAATGAATGGGAAAAGACCAGTGCAAACCTACAGAACTAGACACCTTTGTGAATTTCAAAGAGTTATGTATATCCATTACCATCTTTTGCTTCAAAGATGATACGGACGATATATCAGTTTTGGCCACTCCAAGCTAAGAAGAGAATGTACTTCAATTCTCTCTAACCTTCCAAAACCATTCATTGTAGAGGGTACAACATATCTATGTGTGTAAAAGAAATCTCTATCATGGTAAAGTTGAGCAGGAGATATATTTGGAAAGACTAGTGCACCAACATCTGCATGCAATGCCTGGAAAGTACCTGTAAAACTATGAAGTGGTTTCTCTTCCACCAAAGTAGAAGGAAATATATCTGAAACAAATCAAAACATATCTAAATAGTTAATAAATATATTCGACACAAGAAAACATAAAATATTGTAGAGTAATACTTACAATTCACAGGATATCTCATACTACTAGAGTTTTCAAGTTTCATAGTTGCCATTGTAAAACATTTTGTACAATAGCAACCATCCCATAGTCTTTGTGCTTCTTGAAGCCAAGTAACTTTCCCTTCCAATGAAGATCTGAGTTTCCATGATCTCTAACTCGATGAGGCCCAACTCTAGAGGGTTGCATGTAGACCCATGCACCTTTGGAGTACTCATGTGATAGCCACTGTCCATCTGTGGCTTTGACATTATGACATCTTAATGTGAGGATTTCATCTTTTGGTCGCCTGGAAGCTTTAGATGTTGCCATTGAAGCTAAAGGTCTTCAAGCTACAACAGTAATTCGAGATAGGAGATGCAGGTAGGTTGGAGTGTAGAAACAGGAGCTTCAATGGTGTGCTACAGAGTGAAAGTAGTGGGAAAAGATGACTTTTTGGGACCTGGGTATGAAAATGTGAGGTTTAGGAGGGAAATAACTCTTTTTGAGTATTTTTGCAAAAACCCATTTTTTTCAGCTCAAAACATGCACGGATTTTGAATTTGGGGTCAAAAAGAGTACTTTTGACCTTTTCAGGTGTTATGATGAGTTTTTTAACTTTTTAGAAATTTTGAATTTTTGGGCCCAACTGAGTTACGAGATTCCTTCTCTCTCTAGAGGTAGCTCATTAAATAAGAGAGAAATATGTCCCCTCTCCCCCCTTCAGCCTAGTCTTTTATAGGGCATAGATTGTGGCCACCACCCTCTTCTGATTGGTCCATCACTAATCACTCCTTAATCTAAAAGGCCCATTCAGGGTTCATTTTTTCCCCTAATGATTGTGTGTTGTGCTCCAAGCTTCTTCTTCTTCCTTGTGTTGTTCGCGTGCTTCTGGACATGTCTAACTCCAACAACTTCTACCAATGCTAAGAGAGACACAAACATTAGTGTCATTGATTCTGCATTGTTTATACAACTTGGCCCTAAGCGTCGATTATATGATATGTCCATTCACTTCGCTTATGCGATACTATTTAATGTTGCTTATACAATGGTACGATGTCGCTTATATGAAGCAATTGACTATTTGGCCACAATGGTTTTTGATCACTTATGCGATGTTTACAAAAAAATAAAAACATTAAACCCCTCTTAGATTGTCATTTACATGCATCTGAACAAAGAGATCTCCAATGTTGAGATATGCAGTGTGGTTACGAGCTCTTTTTGGATGTTTTTGTTTTCTAATCCCTCTCTTATTGTCTCTTTGTCTCTCTCTCTCTCTCTATCTCTCTCTCTTTCCACTTTTTTACCTCTTTCTTGTTTAATTTCTATCTTTCTCTCTTGATCATTTTTGTTCAGCTCTTTTGATCTCTCTATCTTCTCTCTCTCTCTCTCTGTGTTTATTACAGGTTATTCAAAAAGTTTACCGAGCATAAAATATGGCTAATTATTCTAAGCGTAATTTTCATTGGCTATATATCATTAAATTTTTTATATTTTAATTAATTAACATACTCACACTTACTTATTAATTTATACATATATACATACATGACCATGCATGCTCACACATATACAAACACATACACATGCACATACACATACACAAACATTGACACATACATGTGCAAATACACACACACATATACATAAACATAGACTTACATATACACTTACACTATACATGCACATACACTTACACACACACATACACACAAACATAAACACATGCATATGCACAAACATCTCTACAAACACATAAAAAAACATGCATCCATGCATTGTTGCATATACACATACTCATATACATATTAACACATACTTATACACATGCATATGCATATTCACATGCATGCACATACACATGGATGCAAATGAAGATGCATGCACATGCACATGCATGCTCATATATATACACATGCATATACCTACATATTGTACACATACAGACATATACATTTTATACACACATTGCAACTACATGCACACACACACACACACACACACATATATATATATATATATATATATATATATATATATATATATATATATATATATATATATATATATATATATATATATATATATATATATATATATATATATATATAGTATATATAGACATAAAGACATATATAATATGAATGAAATATATAACTAAATTAATAAAATATATGTGAATTAAAAACAACAATAAAAATCATTCAAGAAGACTTTTCATTAATTAAGACCATATACACAATTCAAAACATAACAGGAATGAGAAAATATATAGATATAAAAGAAATATGTATATCAATGTAAAATATATATCCAATGTAATATATCAATCATCTAGATCACCATCATCCACATCATCATGTAAGTTCTAATCATCATGATCATCATCATGATCAGCCTCATCATCATGATCATCCGCATGATCTGATGTATCTGTAGTGGCATCATGTGTAGAGGTCTGAGCACTCTCTGATGATCCAAATCCTCATGCCTATGTCTTTCTCTCCACCTCATCCATATTTGCCTCTCCATAATACACATGTATTACATATAACAAACATAAATAAATAAAATATCAATAAAAATAAAATAATTATATGAAATTTAGTAATGCTTGCAAAAGCATTTAGATGACCTTGCATATACTCACTCGACGTTGATATCCATAGTGTGTAGCAAAATCCATTTCCTTTTTCCTAGGATATTGACCATAATCCTTTCGCTACATTTAAATAAATAAAAAAGATTAATGATTATTGTTTTAACTATAAAAAAACATACTTTCAATAATATGTATACTTACAAATATAGCTACAAAACCATGATGGCCCATTTGACCTAAATTGGATGTATGACCTGACTCAACTCTCTCCTTTGCAGCAGCTTGCATTTATTTAATGAAACAAAAATACATAGATTAAATATAAAACATGTATAAAATATATAAGCATTATAAGTCATAGTAATATAAACTATTAATTTGTATACCTTATGTTGAGGAAATGATTCTTGAAGACGTAGTTGTCTGTGAAAAAAAATTCCACGTCTTAGATGGTATGTTAGGTCTTCTCTTATTTTGTTCTACCATACAATATCTCCTTTTATTTTAATCTCAAACAAAAAACGATCAAAAGATAAAAAGCTTTAAATTTATAAATATGCATAATAGACACACATACATACATTTACACATACATACTTACACTTAAACATACATACTTACACGTACACACACATGCATGCATACATATACACATATACATACACTTACACATACATACATACACTTAGATATACATACAAATAATTACACATACATACATACATACATACACACACATACATGCATACACTTAAACATATATACATACCCACACATAAACATACATACATATCTATACATACACATATATACATACAAAAATACATGCATACACATACACATATATATGTACACTTACACATACATATATATACATATGTATACACTTACACATACATACTAAATACATACACACATAGATACATTATATATTTATAGTTTTTTATGTGTATTTATATTTCAAAATGTATATTTGTGTATATGTGGATATGTGTATGTATAAAAATGTACATATGAATGTTGTATATATATAATCACATATTAATATCTAGTATCTTTATTTGCTACACAGTTGGATTAAGATCAATCAAAGGTCAATGGCATCAAGACAATGCATCATGAAATGATAGTATAATGTCTTGATGCCAACATCTCATCAACACAAATGGCATTTAGGAGAATGCATATCAGCTAAAAGAAGGTTCTTCTTGTATCAATACAATATGACTTCCTAAAGATGGTCTATGGATCTATGAGATATATCATATCGTATATCGAGAGCTCAAAGCAAAGATCAAGTTGAATCTTGTACCAAGCTTTAAGCATCAACAAGCTTTCTTGAGGAGTGCTAATGCTGATATCGAGTGTGTTGGTGTCATGTGTGTAATACATGTGAGAAGCATGATGTTAAAAAACTCAAGCATCATAATACCAACAAGCACAGAGATGGCTAGAATGGCTTGTATAGTAATTGTATTGCAAAAACAATTAAAAGTATATTTAAGTATGTGGATATGTCAAATGACATTTTGAAGTTTGTAAGAGTGAAAATATGGTTTTTTCTATAGTCATACTTTGGGATAACCAAAAGTTACGAGCAAGTAGCTTCTAGTATATGCCTAAAAATATGGGTCATTTTATATAAAAAATAGTTGGAAAAGAGATTTTTTCACAAAAGTCATTTTTTTCACACAAATCAGCTCATTTGATGATGTGGAAAGTAACTTCTCTCTCTGTCTGTCTCTCTCTCTCTCTCTCGCTTTGTGTAGAGAAGAAAAATGGCCTAGAAAAGCCTAGTTTAGTCTACTAAACTTTGTCCCCTTCAGAAAGTATAGGATTAAGCTTAATCCCTAAACATCAGGGATCCTTACAAGGCCGATACAAAGTTCATTTTTTCTCCTAATGATGTATATATTTTTCTACTTGATACTCAAATGATTATCATTCAATTCATATTCAATCATTTTCTATGTCATAAAGTAGCAAAAAGACCTTAATATCCTTTAAACTTGCATGGAAGACTAGATTTTTTATTAGATGCATAATACTTAATCGATCATAACATAAAGGTGCACACTTCACCTAGAGACCAAATTATTAGAGACAATTAATAACATAATTAAACTTAGAGGAAGAGAAATAAGAATTTTCCTTATCTCTTGAACACCAGAAGCTAGTTTTTCTGTGAAGGATACCCTCATATCCACTTGTTATCCTGAGGTTATGTTTGAAGAAATCCCAATTTGTATGCAAGAAATGGTTCAGAAATCTTCTTCATAGGTCTAGAAGAGGGCTTCATTGCCTAGTCCTTTGAAGTATCTCAAAAGTCTTTTGGGGCAAGTAAGTGATAAACCTCTTATAGCTGCATAGGTTGAGAGAGAAAAACTACCAAATGTGTGTTTTAAGGACTTTTTATTGTTTTAAAGATCAAAGGCAAACTAATTGACTTATAATATATAATTTCCTCATTGTCCTCGCAATCATGTACACTAATATATTTTTTTTCTTTTTCTATAAGAGGGTTCCACCAAGCCCTATTCTCCCTATCATGAATTAATTGAAAGAACAAATATACAAGAAAAGGGGAAAAGTTCCCATAGGACCCCTTTATCCCACAACGCAGGGGAAGGAAAATTAATTTTAATGGCCTAAAGGGGTTGTCGAGTTCAAACACATGGACATGGAAAACTCCTCAGTCCCCAACATCCACTATAGTGGGCCTTTGCCTCGAAAGTTCAGACACATACACACACACACATTCAGACACACGCACAGACACACATACACAGTCCACTAATCTTCTTGAAGAAAACAACACTGGAGTTACTTACAACCTTACTGGAAACAAACTCTTGTGAGGGTCTTGGTGGAGTTCTATGTGTTATTTATATACATACACAAATAATTATAACAAATAAAAGCAATGTGTTGGTGTGTAAAACACCACAAGAACTAAACTAATGTGGTATTAGAAAACCTCCATAACCACCATTAGCTTAGCAACACTCACATTATGAGTCTTCATCTCTGAACTTAGTGAAAATCAAAATTTCACTTCACAGAAATCTGCGCCTTTTCTTCAATCCTTCAATCTGACCTGTATTAGCTCAATCTTTGCCAAATCTTTTGATTACTTGCTAAGAGAAGTTCTTGTTAGTGTTAAGCAACACATAACAAACAAAACTTTCAAGCAATAACTTCACAATCCTCTGATTTTGTATCAACCTTTACACTATGTCTGAAAACTGAAAATGTACTTCATCGATTTGACATACCTTCACTCTTAAACTGATTTCTCTGAGTACGCGTCCCGTTTCTCAAAGATCTTTTGACCAAATGTAGTTGAGGATTATAGCTTTCCAACGAGCTATCACTTACCAAAAACTTTACACCATGCTTCGAGATCTGACCTTCAGAAGATCAGTCAAATGTGCGCCAGAAAAGTCGTAACTGTCAACTAACTTTCATAGTCATATGAAATGACTTGAGACTCAATGTACAATAGGAATTAGACACAATGCTTCTACACAAACATGTGTTGATTATCAGAGAAGGTGTGTACAAAATGGCTTGGCCTAATTTTGCTCACAGCCATGGAAAACTCTATCAGACTCAGAAGTTTTCTCTCACCATCTCTCTCAGAAATTACACGACTTTTTCTACTCCCTCAAACTACAAAATTGAGTTCTCTCATACATGTTTCTGACTCAAATTAACTTATATACCTATGGTTTACATTCATCTAGACTTGAACTCGTAAGTTCTAAAGATCAATTACAAATCTAGACTCTAATTTTGCACTAATTTACAATAGTGAAATTGTCCCTTCACTTAGGCTTGATTTTCTGTAGGTCTTTCCTTCACTTCTTCTTTCCTCCATCATATGTCTCCATATGTCTTCATATATCAATGCCTAATTAGTGAGTGAAGCCCCAACAGCTCCCCCTCAATCACTAATTAGCATAATTTGACTTCTTCACATAATCTCCTTCTCTTTTATTCCTGCCATCTCCTTGAACTTACTTGTCTTTACTCCATCCAAGCTTTTTGTCATAATATCTGCAATCTGATCTTTTGTGGAAGTATACACCACTTCAATCTCTTTCTCCATTACCTTTTCTCTAAGAAAATGATACTGTATCTCTATGTGCTTTGTCCTTGCATGAAACACAGGATTTGCTGCAAGATATAATGAACTCATGTTATCTCCATGAATAATGGGTATACCTTGATCAATTCCCAAGCTTTTGAATAATGTCTGCATCCATATGACTTCCTTTGCTGCTTCCACAAGTCCTTTGTATTCAGCTTCTGTTGATGATAAGGCCACTGTGTGTTGTTTCTTTGAACACCAACTCACAAGCTTATCTCCAATGTATATCATGTAGCCATGAGTAGACCTTCTGTCATCTTGACTTCCTGCCCAATCTGAATCACTATAGGCTTTCAATCTTATATCTGATGTAAAAGGATAATACAATCCTTCTTTCAAAGTCCCTTTGATATATCTAAGGACTCTTTGACCTGCAATCCAATGTGGATCCTTTGGACAATGCATGAATTGGGAAAGAACACCAACTGCATAACTAAGATCAGGCCTTGTTAGAGTTGCATAAATCAAACTTCCAACTAAAGATTGATACTTCCTCATGTCTTTGAACTCTGCACCAACATATCTACTGAGTTTGTGATTGACTTCTAATGGTGTAGATGCCTCTCTGCAATTCTCCATGTTGAACTTCTTTAGAAGATTCAAGAGATACCTTTCTTGTGATACATAAATGCCATGCTCTGCATAAGTGATTTCCATTCCAAGAAAATATGACAATTTTCCTAGATCACTTATCTTGAATTCTCTTTCAAGTAGCTTCTTCACCTCCTTGATTCCTTCATTTGAGGTACCTGTAATTATAATGTCATCTACATATATACAAATGTAGATCATACCTTCATCTGTTCTTTTGATAAGTAAACTTGCATCTGCCTTTGAACTTTGATACCCAAGGTCATTAAGATACTTTACAAGTCTATAATTCCAAGCTCTTGGAGCTTGCTTCAAACCATAAAGGGCTCTTCTCAACCTGCAAACATAATTTGGAAACTTATGATCTGCAAACCCTTGAGGTTGCTCCATGTAAACCTCATCTGATATATATCCATTCAAAAATGCATTCTTAATGTCCAATTGACTCAATAACCATCCTTTTGATGCTGCAATGGCAATGATTGTTCTTATGGTTGACATCTTTGCCACAGGACTGAATGTCTCATCATAATCTATGCCAAATGTTTGAGCATAGCCTTTAACCACCAATCTAGCTTTGTATCTGGCTATAGTTCCATCTGCATGCTTCTTAACTTTGTAAACCCATTTGTTTCCAATCACTTTCTTACCATTAGGTTTTGGGACAAGTTCCCAAGTTTTGTTCTCTTCAAGAGCATCAAATTCTTCCTTCATTGCTACTTCCCATTGTCTCTTACCCTTTGCTTCATCATAGCTTTGAGGTTCTTCATCTTCCTTAACCATGTAAGCATAATTTTTCTGAGTCAAGTAAGAAGTGTCATATGAATACCTTGTAGGTTGATTCCTTATTCTGGTTGACCTTCTTGGTTCACACTCTTCATGTCTATCTGGATGTACTTCTTCATCAAATATTGGTCCATCTTCATTCCTTCTATATGATCCAACTCTTGATGTGCTTGCTTGCATATGTTCTTCATCTCCATCTATTTGCATATGTGACTTACCTCTTGCACTCTTTCTTATCTCTTCTTCAAATGTTTCAAGCTCACATTCTTTATCTGCATACCAACTCTTCTGTTCATCAAAGGTCACATCTCTGGAAACAATAAAATGTTTAGTTAAAGGACTCCATAGCCTATAACCCATTTGCTTTTCATCATACCCAATAAACACATATCTTTCTGCCTTTGGTTCAAGCTTATGTCTGAGTTGTGATGGTACATAAGCATAGGCAATTGACCCAAACACTTTACAATGGTCAAGTGTTGGTTTCTTACCCCACCAAGCTTCATAAGGGGTCATACCATTCAAAGCTCCACATGGTAACCTATTCACAAGGTATGTGGCTGTATTTACAGCCTCAGCCCAAAGATAATTAGGGCAATTCTTTTCCTTTAACATTGCTCTTGCAAATTCAACCAATGTTCTATTCCTCCTTTCTGCCACCCCATTATGTTGAGGTGTATACCTGCAAGTTATCTCTCTCTTGATACCTGCATTCCAAAGATAGTCATTAAATTCTTGGGAGAAGTATTCTCCCCCTCCATCAGACCTTAGCCTCTTGAGTTTGTGACCTGTAACTCTTTCTGCATAAGCATGAAAATGTTTGAAGGCTCCAAAGACTTCTGATCTTTACTTTAGAACATAAAGGGTTATCCACCTTGTAGCATCATCAATAAACAAAACATAATACCTAGATCCATTTATTGAACCTTCTTTTGTTGGTCCCCATACATCTGTATGTATGAGTTCAAGCAAACCATCATGCTTGAAACCTTTCTTCTGAAATGGTTGTCTATGAGCTTTTCCCATCTGACAAGCTTCACACTTGTATATCATATGTTGATTCTTTACATTTGGTAGTCCCAATACAGATTGATTCTCCACCATAGTTTTGATTCCTCTTTCATTGAAATGTCCCAATCTTTTATGCCAAAGATCTAACTCTGTAATTACTTCATCACCATGTGTAATTAGGGCTTGACCAACATTTCCTTGCACTTTGAGAGTAAAAAGTCTACCTTCCTTCTTACCACAAACAATGGGTTTGTATGCATCCTCTGGATCTTCAACAAATACCCCTTCATTTGTAAATCTGACTTGAAAACCTTTTTCCACTATTTGTCCAACACTAATCAGATTCTTTGGTATTGTTGGAACATACAAAACATTTGTTAATAAATCAGCTCCACTCCTGCACTTCACCTTTCCAATTGAATGCACATTGTGTTTTGTATTGTCACCTGTTTGTACTGTATGACTTGAATTTCCTTCTTCCAATTCTGACAATAATTCTATATTACCTGATAAATGATTTGAACAACCAGAGTCAATATAGAATACCTTGAGATCCTCCTTCTCTGATGAACTAATTGAATTCATCATCAATGTTGTATGGTTGTCATTCTGTGTATCATTTGCATAATTGTAATATGTAGTGTTGTATGATTGGTTCTGATTCCAATTTCTTCCACCACCTCTACCAAAACTTCCTCTTGAATTATGTCTTACTCTTTGAAATTGATTCTGAAACCTTCCACCTCTACCTCTGCCATTGTTGTTCTGATTTTGATTTGCTCCTTGTTGATTGTGCCAACAATCATATGCTAGATGATTGCTCAATCCACAAATCCAACATGTCTTCTTGTTATTGTTCTGATTACCTCTACCTCTTCCATTACCTCGACCTTTACCTCTGCCAAAACCTCTTCCTCTTGCATAATTTGCTTGAGTTGTTGACTCTTCTTCATCCTTTGCTTTGCCTTTATCTCCTTTCTTTTTGTTCTTCACATACATTGCAGAACTTTGACCTTTGTCTCCATCTGACTTTAAGTCTTGCTCAAATGTGAGCATCAATCCAAGTAATTGATTTAATTCTGGCACATAATGATTTAATGAAAGTTCTGTTGAAAGTACAAAAGGCTTCCACCTTTCATCACCTCTTAATCCTGCAAGTAATTGAGCTATCAACCTATGATCTTCAATATCCTCATCAATAGATCCAAGGCTATCTGCCAAGTCTTTCATCTTAGTGACATAATCACTAATGTTCTGATTTTGCTTCTTCTTGAATGTGGTGAACTCTGACCATAAGCTAGCTTTCCTAGCTTTAGTGGTGTTTTGGAAGTGGTCTTCCAAAGCATTCCAAATATCTTCAGCTGTTTCTAAACCTCTGATATGTGGCAACAAGTGATCTGTAATAGTGTTGTATATATAAGCTCTTGCACTTGCATCTCTCTTCTGCCATAGCTTCAAAGCTTCTAGCTCTTCCTTCCTTGGATGACTTTCATCTTCAAATTTAGGCTTCTCCTCTTCACCTGTCACATATACCATTAAGTCCTTACTCATAAGTAAGGCCTCCATCCTCATTACCCAAGCAGGATAGTTATCTCTGTCCAATTTGTCAATGGACACATGATCTGCCATGGTATCCTTGCTTCTGCTTCAACCTGTAAGTGTAAGGTTAAAGAATGATACCTTTTGTAGACCTTTACTCTTGGGAGCAACTTCGAAATACTCTTCTGATGACTTTTGGTTGTTGAACACCTCAGCTTCCTCCTTCTTTGATAAAGAACTCTTCAAATCTTCTTGTATCTGCACTCCTTTTATTCTCGAGGACCTTATCTGCTCTGATACCACTTGTTGGTGTGTAAAACACCACAAGAACTAAACTAATGTGGTATTAGAAAACCTCCATAACCACCATTAGCTTAGCAACACTCACATTATGAGTCTTCATCTCTGAACTTAGTGAAAATCAAAATTTCACTTCACAGAAATCTGCGCCTTTTCTTCAATCCTTCAATCTGACCTGTATTAGCTCAATCTTTGCCAAATCTTTTGATTACTTGCTAAGAGAAGTTCTTGTTAGTGTTAAGCAACACATAACAAACAAAACTTTCAAGCAATAACTTCACAATCCTCTGATTTTGTATCAACCTTTACACTATGTCTGAAAACTGAAAATGTACTTCATCGATTTGACATACCTTCACTCTTAAACTGATTTCTCTGAGTACGCGTCCCGTTTCTCAAAGATCTTTTGACCAAATGTAGTTGAGGATTATAGCTTTCCAACGAGCTATCACTTACCAAAAACTTTACACCATGCTTCGAGATCTGACCTTCAGAAGATCAGTCAAATGTGCGCCAGAAAAGTCGTAACTGTCAACTAACTTTCATAGTCATATGAAATGACTTGAGACTCAATGTACAATAGGAATTAGACACAATGCTTCTACACAAACATGTGTTGATTATCAGAGAAGGTGTGTACAAAATGGCTTGGCCTAATTTTGCTCACAGCCATGGAAAACTCTATCAGACTCAGAAGTTTTCTCTCACCATCTCTCTCAGAAATTACACGACTTTTTCTACTCCCTCAAACTACAAAATTGAGTTCTCTCATACATGTTTCTGACTCAAATTAACTTATATACCTATGGTTTACATTCATCTAGACTTGAACTCGTAAGTTCTAAAGATCAATTACAAATCTAGACTCTAATTTTGCACTAATTTACAATAGTGAAATTGTCCCTTCACTTAGGCTTGATTTTCTGTAGGTCTTTCCTTCACTTCTTCTTTCCTCCATCATATGTCTCCATATGTCTTCATATATCAATGCCTAATTAGTGAGTGAAGCCCCAACACAATGCATACCATCAATTATCATGATGATGTGCCCTAAGTATCCGCATCTCTTTCAAATACCATTTATGGGACCAGCCAGTGCCAAATTCTGTCTCCAATGAACTAAGTACATACTTTTTATTTCCCTCATCAAACTTAGTACAAAAGAAAAAAGATCATATAAGTAAAACATAAAATATTGTTAGTCGGCCGCCGGAGTGGGACAGATGTAACAGATGCCAGATGTAACCGAGTTTTTTGAAATACGCACAAAAAGTTGGTACGTGCATCCTGTAAAATCTATATAAAGCAATGTAAAGAGAATGGTCAGAGAGACGTTTTTTTTGGAATTGCTAGATTGATTGCTTGAATATTTGTGAGAGTATTGTTTACACTATTGTGAAGTCTTGAGTACTGTTGGTGTTGAGTATGCTCTGCATCGTCTACGTATACTATAGTTCACCGTAACGAGTGTTTGAGTAACGGATTGTGTGTCTGATTACTATCGTCGTGTTGTGTTGTTGTGTGTTCTTCAAATTGTTAAGTACTATAAGTCAATCTGAGTGGCGATATTACTGTGTGAGTTGAATAGGTAACTTGAAGCGTTGTTGAAGTATGTTCTGTTTGTTTTACCGGATTCATGGTGTTCGGTGTTATTATCTGTTGACTCCGAATACGAGGAAGAATTAGTACCTCCGGTGAATGTGGACCTGTATTTGAAGATCGCTGTAAAGTGTTGTGATGGATGAATCTGTCAGTTATAGTATTCACTCTGGTTGATTTACTACATACTGTTGAGTCTGAAGATCGGACTACTGCTCTGTTCCAATAGCAGGTTAGTCTGAAGAAGTTCGGTACCCAGGAACATAGAAATCAAGTATTGTCCAGTTAATGCTAGTAACTGAGCTAAGACGCGTATTAGTGCTTTTGTTGTTGTGACGAAGATTTGGGAAATAAGTACAGGGCCTCTGTCTAACAGACCCCTACCACTCCCAAGAACCCACGTTGGTCTGGTAACGACTTTCGGCTAGTCAGAGAGGTTACAATCTAAGAGATACGTTTAAGATATACATTTTAATATATTAAACATTTTACATTTAACACTTTTATGTTTAACACTTGGCGCCGTCTGTGGGAAGGTGGCATCAAGATTGCCAGTAGTCTGTCAGAATCGAACATCCAGATTATCGTTCGATTGGAAGTAGCAACAGAACCAGATTTTTGCAAACTGTTTCGTTAGTAATACTATGCGATTAGTACAAAAGATGATACATGCCGGTTACTCGATCCGGTGAAACGTATCCCAAGAGCCATCAGTCTGGAGTACTTAATGTACTAAAGCCAACTTTGGGAGGTAGGAGTACAACTAGGTCTGACCCAGTTGTCAAGAAAGTTAAGAATGTTAGAACTCATTCCCGTCATATTCCGGTGGAACGTGTTATGCCTCTAGTACATTCCGGTACTATTTCCGCACAGTCTGTCCAAGATATAGTAATTCCAGAACCTACCAAGACGCAGTTGGAAACTAGTTTAACAATCTTGGAAAAAGATTCAGATTTATCTACGATTAGAAGCACTCTAGTCAAAGAAATCGGCGAAGGCGAAAAAACACCGTATTCGGGCATAATTTCGGTTCATTCCAGTGATATTTCGGTAAGAGAATCACAGTTTTTCGGTGACGGTTTAGCATTTTCTGCTGAATCTTCAGCCCAACCACCACGCTTGGAAGCGAGTTCCCATACACTGGACATCAAGAAGGAAGGAAAGCAGTTCGAAACAGAGATTCGAAGCATATTAAGCAAGATCATCGCACCGGAAAGTGCGCCATCCGACGATACAGATTTCGATAGTGCAGATATTCAGCCCCGAGATACAGAAGGAAGGTATAATACACTCACGATGAAGGGACAACAACAACAACAACAATTATGTCCACGCAGGCCGACTCCAAGAGGAGTGACATACACGAAGTTTGGTGGATTCCCAGGAGATGATCCGGATGCTCATGTACGCACTTTCGAGATAAGCTACGCAATTCTCAACTATCCACCGGATCAGGCCTATAAGGCTATTGTCTTTCAAGCCACACTGGTCAATGAAGCAGCTAGATGGCTTACAGAATATGATATTAACCACTTTGGCACCTACGAAGCAGTACGAGATGCTTTTCTGCATCGATTCAGGCTAAAAAAGAATCTAGCCGAAATTTTTGACTATCTACAAAACAACAGACAGAAGGCAAATCAAACCGTACAGAAGTATGCTACTCTCTTCAAAACACACTTAAGGCAGCTACCACCGGCCCATGCTAACTTACCAGATGACGTTATCACTCAGTGGTTCATCAATGGCTTGACTCCACAACTTAAGCAGATCATGATCATAAGATGTGTCGGAGCCATGACCCTCGATGCAGTCATTGCAATGACTCTGCAACTCAAAAACAAAGTCGGCGGATTTATAGAAGATCTGGAGTGGTTAGAAACAAACAAAAATTTTGCCGAAGATATGACCAGACAAGTATATTGTATTACATGCAAAAATTCAGGACATACTAGTGCCAATTGTGCACTTAATCAGACTTTCTGCGCTATCTGCAACACTGCCGGACACACCACCGAAAACTGCGCATACAATGCTAGAGTACAGGGAACAGCGACTGTCAATGCAATTATCCAGGAACAAGGACAGCCATCCAACCATTTTGTGCCTCCACAAATGAGAAACAACCAGTAGCAAGGATATCGAAATTACCGAGGACAGAGGAATAACAACTGTAATGCAAACCGCTGGCAGAATGGACCACTACCGGAAAATCCCAATTTACCACCACCACGCTGCCATTTTTGTGGTGAATTTGGACATATTAGGAGATTTTGTAAGGATGCAGCTGAGTATGATCAAAGGAAGAAGGAACGTCAAAATCCAATGGCCAACATGGTACAAATCACACCAGTGGAAACACAGGCTTCTGCAGTCCAGACCCGATCCGGTAAACAACTACAACCAGCAGCAGAAATATTTGAACCAGGGATACGTGAACAACACAGAATGTACAACAAGGATAGTCAATGGACCACAGCAGAACCACCAGTCTTCCCAGAGCCTATTCCGGTAACCCAGCCATCGTTAACAAAGGAAGGAACACAACAACGGGAGTCAACAGCAGGGACATAATCAGCATCAGATACATTACCAACCGTAGACACCTTCGCATCAGCATAGGCATGAACTTCAACATTAGTGGAGCTTGTCAATCAATCTCAACAGGCCTGGGAAATCCTATCTAAGGCATCTATCACTCTGCCTCTGGGCCAACTACTGGCATTAGTACCTGGAATTTGACAACAGTTCCAACAACAGTTCAGTCCGGTGCCTTCTTGTATTCCAGCGACAGCAGCAGTTCAACCGGAACCTGATTCTACGGTTGATCATTCAGTTCCCTTGATTACAGTATGGTACAAGAATCATAAGATTACACAGGTATTAATTGATGGAGGCTCTGGTGTTAACATTGCGACTGCGGCATTATGCAAAAGGTTAGGATGGACCGAAATCGAACCAGTTCAATTTTTTGTCAGAATGGCAGATCAATCAAGAGTCCATCCCGTAGGACTTGTGCGGAATGTACCCATCACTTTACAAGGTACGACCTTTAAAATGACCTTTGTTATACTAGATCTGCCGGAATCCACTTTGGATTATAACCTTCTTTTCGGGCCGACCTTGGCTGAAGCATGCGAAGGTAATACAGGACTGGTCTGCACAAGAGCTTACGTTTAAAGATGCCAATCGTAGATATGTGGTAAAATTAGATGCTATACAACCTTACGAGCTACACGCTAGACCGTATTTTGCTGAACCACTCCATATGCTAGATGGATTGTCAGACAATGAAGAAGAAAAGTTTCTGAAGAGTAATGCTGACTTAATTTCCTTAGGGACTATTGATCTACAGTCCGTTGTAGAAAATTGGACCGCTTCAGTCTGTACAATAATACCCATCACAGAAGAGGCTAAGAAGGAAGACACTGTTTCGACACATGACAATGAACTGCAGCAACTTTTTAAACCAATAGAAGACACAGAGAAACATCAACAGTTTTATGTCCCTGAAGATCAGCTGATCACTTACAATTTAGGAGATGAAGATCATCCGCGTCCTGTGAAGATAAAGCAAAACTTACCGGAAACATTTCAAGCAGGTTTAATCCAGCTACTCCGAGAATTCACTAACGTCTTTGCATGGGACTACAAAGACATGAAAGGATTGGACCCCTGCATCTACCAGCACAGGGTCATGCTAAAGCCAGAAGCAAGGCCGATAAAGCAAACCAGCTACCAAATGAATCCCCATGATGCATCTTAGGTAAACGCAGAACTTGATAGGTTATTAAAAGTTGGATTCATCGTGCCAGTAGAGCATGCTGAATGGATCTCTCCGATTCTGATTGTGCCAAAGAAAAACAAGCAATTGCGAATCTGTGTAGATTACCGGAAATTAAACGCAGCAACCGTACCGGATCCCTTTCCAATCCCCTTTTTGGATACCATGCTTGATAGAGTAGCAGGCCACGAGATGTATTCATTCCTAGATGGATACAATGGCTACAACCAAGTGAGAATGGCCGAAGAAGATATACCAAAAACTGCATTTATTACCAACTGGGGTGTCTTTGCTTGTACGGTAATGTGGTTTGGATTGAGAAATGCACCAAGCACATTTCAAAGATGTATGCAGGAGATATTTTCTCCTACCTCACTTCCTTTATGCAAGTATATCTCGACAAATTTTCAATTTTCGGTAAGATGATAGCACACCTGTTCCATTTACGGTGCTGCTTTCAGAAATGCAGAGAGTATAGACTCTACTTGAACCCAAACAAATCTGTGTTTGCGGTTTCATGTGGCAAGTTACTTGGCCACATTGTATCTGCACAAAGTATCCAAGTAGATCCAGATAAAATTTCGGCAGTACTAGAAGCTCCGGTGCCCGTTACTCCAAAAGAAGTCATGCACTTTATGGGCCAAGTACGGTGGCATGGGAGACACTTACGGTGGCTTGCTCATCTGGCTCTACCACTAAACAAGCTAATCACCAAGACTCCTCGACAATTTGAATGGACCCAAGAATGCCAGATAGCATTTGATCGGTTAAAGCATTTATTAACACAAGTTCCTATCTTACAACCGCCGGACTGGGATCACCCATTTCATGTATTTGTCGATGTTTCAGATATAGCAATAGGAAGTGTGTTGATGCAACAAATTGATAAATGGTTCAGACCAATGTATTATGCAAGTCGAAGATTAGCTCCTACTGAGAAGAATTACTCTGTAACAGAAAGAGAATGTCTAGGGCTAGTATATTCGGTCAAGAAATTCAGACCTTACTTGTTGGGTCGTAAATTCACATTTCATGTAGATCATGCTGCACTTATCTATATAGTTCGGCAACAACATCTAGGTGGTCGATTAGCACGATGGGTGTACTCTTGCAGGAACTCGACTACGAAGTCATTCACCGGCCAGGTAGTTCACATGCCTTAGCAGATTTCTTATCCCGCTTAGATTCCGGTGAAGCTCCGGTGGGCATAGATGACACGACACCCGCGATCTATGTGTCAGAACCAATTAATGAAGATTCTGCAGACCCACCTATCCCATTTTCATATTATGATCAGATCTTGACCTTTCTCACTGATGGTTGCCTTCCATCTGAGACTTCTAGGGCAGTATGAAGGAAAATTGCAGTCTTTAGCCGTCGATTTTGGTTAATTGCTGGAGAACTATATTATGTAGATCATACTGAAATCTTACTTCGATGTATTCCACCGCATGAAGTTAACTCAGTTATTACTTTGGCTCACTCAATTCCTTCCGGTGGCCATTTTGCAGCAGACTTAACTCACCGGAAAATTTTGCAGAGTGGTCTCTGGTGGTCAACGATGTACAGAGATATATCACAGTTTGTCAAACAATGTGATACTTGTCAAAGATTTGGACAGCCTTTGCAACGTCATCTTTTTCCTCTACAACCCATCTTACCATTGGAACCTTTCCAGAAATGGGGTCTAGATTTTATCGGTCCGATTACACCTCCAGCAGTCTTCAGTAACAACCATTACATACTGACCTGTACAAACTATGCAACCAGATGGGCAGAAGCCTGGGCTTTACGGTCTGCTACACCCGTTACAGTAGCAAAGTGTCTGCTAACCAATGTCTTTCCACGTTTTGGCTTACCACTGGAAATTGTCTCAGATCAAGGCACTCATTTTGTAAACAATTTAATGAAGGCACTGACACAGTCGTTCTAGGTCACACATAATTTAGTTCTCCTTATTATCCTCGTGCTAATGGTTTGGCCAAAAGTACAAACAAATCTTTACTGAATATGCTTCGAAAATTGATCATGGAAGCACCCGAAAGATGGGATCAACTACTACCTGCAGTGTTATGGGCATACCGGACTACATACAAGGTAACAACAGGATTGACACCCTTCAAACTAGCTTATGGCTTAGAAGCAATAGCACCAATGGAGATAGTTATACCAAGTTTATGGGTGGCAATCGCTCAGAAACTACTACCTGAAGACTCACTGTCATTTCGGTTGGACACACTCAGAGAGTTAGACGAGCACCGATGGCTGAGTTTTTTAACCATGCACGAAGTCCAACTAAGATAGGCAAGGACGCACGATCGAAACCTGAAGACTCCAGTGTTTTTGGTGGGTCAGCTTGTACTTTTGTACAATACAAAGTCAAATAGATCCGCAGGCAAATTCAAATTACGGTGGTTCGGCCCTTACAAGATCTCAGAGCAAATCGGTCTAGCAACTTTTCAGTTGACTACGTTGACCGGAAATCCACTTCCAAAAGCAATCAACGGTTCGAAGCTGCGGCCGTATCAACACGCTGCTAGCCCGCATTAAAACATTCGACGGTGGACCGCATTTTTTTTTACTTTACTTTTCCTTCTGTTCTTTCTTTTCTTTTTAAATAGCCACGTTTTTATCATAAGCCGCCCTCCTTACTAATTACTCGAGCATGCACGCCAAATTGAAAGCAGTATCATTCCACCACCGCACAATGATAACCATCACTTCCTACCCCCCCCCACCATAATGTCTCTACTTAATCTCTTCGGTTGCACCAAAAAAACGTTATTGTGTTCTTGTGATTGTGCTTGTGTTTTTTGTGTTCTGTGTATCCATGTGATGTGCTCTGTTTTCGTGTGCGCCATGGAAGCATTGGCAAACTACGCAGCTTTCTGTGATGGTATCCCTACCGAGGTAGGAGAATACCTGCGCACCCGAGGATTGGCCAACTTTGTTGAGATGCCTTGGCACTCAGTGGAAGCCCATCCCTTTTTCGCGCAGATCATACCTGCCATTGCCAAATCCCCCATCGCTAAGCGAAAATGGATCTTCCCCTCCCTACCATCTCGAACCGTAGCAACCTTCCAAGCCTTTGCCGAAGCCTTCCGCCTCACCCCACAAGGCCGCGAGAATGGCCCAAGCATCCCCGTAGCCCGAATGACAACACTCTTCCCCCGCTATTCATCAAACGAGTACACCATCCTCTGCCGCCTTGAACCCGAAAGAACTGCACTCCAGTTCTTAGTCGCTATCCTAAACCTCCAGAAATGCACCTACGGCATATCCCGCCCTTTCTACTCCGCCATCGACCTAGCTTGCCCAAGAACCCGTCAACTTCGCCTCCTTTTTCTTTCACCATATCCACAAGGAATGTGTAGCCATAGTGAAACAAGTTAATAAAGGAACTACCCCTCGATCTAGATTACCCCACATTATTTCATTTCTCTTTCCGCCCATACTCGCAGCACAACCACCACCACGGGGGCTCGTCCTGAGACATGAGGAGTCGATGCAACTGCTAGAGGATGAGGAAGAAGAAGATGAAGAAGAACTCAACCAATTATTCCGCCGGAAACGCATCAGGATGAGCTCATCCGAAAGTGAGGCACAAGGCTCAGCCGGAAAAGATAAAGATAACGATAAAGAAGACGAGAAGAATGAAGAGGAGACATTCCATGATACAGCCACCTCAATGCAGAATGAATCGTTGGCTGAACAACAAGAACAACAAGATCGAACAGAAACAGAAACAATTTCGACCGAAAAAGAATCAGAGCAACAAGTAGTCGAGCAACAATCTGCTAGGGAAGCACTAGATAAACTTCTTAAGGCAGTCGAATCCACAGAGGCCAACAATGCAGAAACTAAACAAATAGAAAAGGTAACAACCACTGACTCTGCCGTTCCCAAACCACCACCAGTTAACCCCATTCCCCCACCGGAACCACCCCGCATTCCCATCCAGCCTAGTCACCCTACCGAAAACGCTGAATCCTCGTCATCCTCCCTCAATTATTCCCCACCGAATTCCCAACAACTCCTCACCGCATCTTCTTCAAAACCTCGCCCTCCTCTGCCACCCCACTCCATTCTAGTCTTCTCTGAGTTAGAATCTATGGGTCACCTCTTGATTAACTTATCCCAACAATTGCCGCAACATTTGAAGTAAATCACAGACAATGCACGAGATGACTTCCAACGCAAATTGGAAGTGATGGAGGCAGATATCACCCCCCTCGAGGAAGAGTTACAGGCAGCAAAAGCAAAAAACCATGCACTCCATGAACAGATAAAGCAATTACAGGCCACACTCCAAACATAGGAAGAAATCACAAGCCAACGAGATAAGGCTCTGGTAGCAGTGCATGAAAAAGAAGATTTACTGATTGCTGCCGACGCAAAGATCACAAAGTTAAATCAAACGATCAAAGATACAGAAGATACCAGAATCGCGCTAGGAAACCTAGTCAAAGAAACAAGAGTCCAGCTGCAGGAAGCAATACAGAAGTACCAAGAGCAGCAGAGAGAAGCTAAGCAGGCAGAAGAACAACTCCATAGAACAAAAGAATCTTTAGACGAAGTCAATAATATACTCAAACACCAATTGAACAGGGAAACCAAATATCAGAAGGAGTTAGCAAATGCCCGCAGAGAACGAGATGCATATCACAAAACAATACAGTTCCAGAACCAACAGTTCGAAAGGCTAGATAATCAATTGTGCAACCAGAAAGACCGAGTCACTGATATGCAGAAGCAAGTAGCTGAAATGAAGATTTCAAGGGATGCAGCACTATCCAACGATTTCTACTTACAGGAGGCCTTTTTGCAAACACAGGCCGAAATTTTGCTCACCGAAGCCATCGCCCTTAGCTCTGTTAGAGTAGATGCGCAAGTATTAGAGCCAGACACCCTTAAACAATTATTAGAAACTCTTAAGAAAAAAATAGCCCGTACATTTAGATTAGCGAGAAATATGTATTTAGAAGGAATCATTGACGAACAATAGTTTTGTAAACAAAAATGACTTGCGGGTATGAGTCCACCGTGCGTGCCAATGTTAGTCGGCCGCCGGACTGGGACAGATGTAACAGATGCCAGATGTAATGGAGTTTTTTGAAATACGCGCGAAAAGTTGGTACGTGCATCGTGTAAAATCTATATAAAGCAATGTAAAGAGAATGGTCAGAGAGACATTTTTTCTGGAATTGTCAGATTGATCGCGTGAATATTTGTGAGAGTATTGTTTACACTGTTGTGAAGTCTTGAGTACTGTTGGTGTTGAGTATGCTCTGCATCGTCTGTGTATACTATAGTTCACCATAACGAGTGTTTGAGTAACGGATTGTGTGTCTGATTACTATCGTCGTGTTGCGTTGTTGTGTGTTCTTCAGATTGTTAAGTACTATAAGTCAATCTGAGTGGCGATATTACTGTGTGAGTTGAATAGGTAACTTGAAGCGTTGTTGAAGTATGTTATGTTTGTTTTACCGGATTCATGGTGTTCGATGTTATTATATGTTGACTCCGAATACGAGGAAGAATTAGTACCTCCGGTGAATGTGAACCTGTATTTGAAGATCGCTGTAAAGTGTTGTGATGGATGAATCTGTCAGTTATAGTATTCGCTCTGGTTGATTTACTACATACTGTTGAGTCTGAAGATCGGACTACTGCTCTGTTCCAATAGCAAGTTAGTCTGAAGAAGTTCGGTACCCAGGAACATAGAAATCAAGTATTGTCCAGTTAATGCTAGTAACTGAGCTAAGACGCGTATTAGTGCTTTTGTTGTTGTGACGAAGATTTGGGAAATAAGTACAGGGCCTCTGTCTAACAGACCCCTACCACTGCCAAGAACCCACGTTGGTCTGGTAACGACTTTCGGCTAGTCAGAGATGTTACAATCTAAGAGATACGTTTAAGATATACATTTTAATATATTAAAGATTTTACATTTAACACTTTTACGTTTAACAATATTTATCTCAATTTATATGTAAACTTATACTTACTTTCATTTCAAGTGAACAAAAGGCAGGTAGGAGTCACATAAAGCTCTCATTCTTCTTTTAAACTCCAACCCATGTCTCATATATACTATATTTCCCTAAAGTTCTATGTTGCACTCCAGCCCTAGGCTACCTATGCATGTCCTCATAGGCACCTCTCTCTGATCGCACAAGCTAGAATTGGTATAGGTGTCTTGAAAATAAAAAAATAAAAATGAATAAAAACACGTGTTATAAGATCATTAAAAATATTAATTTATGAAAAAAACTTACCTATGGGCAGATAAATTTCTTCGTGCAAATGGAGGTGCAGAGGAATCTTTCTTTGGGTGCTCGGTAAGCATCTGCAAGGTAAAATCTAATTCCTCATCTGGTATGTCTCCATTCTCATGCATGACAGGCCCTAAAGAATCAAACAGAACTTTCCCCCTCATAAGATTCTTTATGAGAGTAAGTTTTGCGTCTCTCTACTATGATCCATAATATATGTACGCGTAAAACAAATTGGATCAGAAATCAATATATATGTATGCGCATATTTGCATATGTATATGTATGTGTGTATGTATATATATGCATATGCATGTGTATGTATGTATGCATATGTATATGTATGTGTGTATGCATGTGTGTGTGTATGTGCATGTGTGTGCATATGAATGTATGTATATGTTTGTATATGTAGATGTGTTTGTGAGTATATGTATATGTTTATATGTGTATGTGGATATGTATCTATGTGTATTGATGTATGTATATATGTATGCATATGCATGTGCATTGTTTATGCACATGTGTGTATGTGTGTGTATGTGTATGTGTGTCTCTATGTGTTTGTGTATGTATATGTGTGTGTCTCTATGTGTGTGCATATATATGTGTATATATATATATATATATATATATATATATATATATATATATATATATATATATATATATATATATATATATATATATATATATATATATATATATATATATATATATATATATATATATATATACTTGTGTATGTACATGTGTCTGTGTATGTATACATGTATGTATGTGTGTATGCATGCATGTATGTGCATGTGTGTATATGTATGTGTATGTAATGCATGTGTTTCTATGTGTTTGTAAAGTGCATTTGTGTGTGTATGTGTGCATGTCTATATGTATGTGTGTCTTTCCATATGTGTGTATGTATGTGCATGTGTGTGTATGCATATGGATGTGTGTGTATGTATGCATGTGAGTGTGAGTATGTGTCTATGTGTGTGTAGGTATATGTGCAAGTATCTACATGTTTATGAGTGTGTATGCATGTGTGTGCACTTATCTATGTGTGTATGTATGTATATGTGTTTATACATATGTATGTATGTGCATGTGTGTGTATGCATGTCTATGTATGTATGCATGTGTGTGTATTTATGCATGTGAGTGTATGTGTGTATATGTGCATATGTGTGTTTATGTGCATGTGTTTGTATGCATGTGTGTATGTATGTATGCATATGCATGTGTATGCATGTGTGTATGTATGCATATGAGTGTATGTATGCATGTGAGTGTATGTGTGTGTCTATGTGTGTGCATGTGTATATGTATATGTGTGTCTATGTATGTGTATGTGTGTATATGTGTATGCATATAAGTGTATGTATGCATGTGAGTGTATATGTGTGTCTATGTGTGTATATATGTGTATGTGTATATATGTATGTGAGTGTACGCATATGTGTGTGTATGTGCTTGTGTTTATGTATATATAGAATTGCATGTGTGTATTCATATATACATATGCATGTGTGTGTAAAAATGCACATGAGTATGTATGCACATGTGTGTGTATGCATATGTGCATATGTGCATGTGTGTGTATACATGTGTCTATGTATGTGTGCATATGCATGTATATGCATATGTGTGTATGTATGCATGTGAGTGTATGTGTGTGTCTCTTTGTGAGTGTATGTGTGTGTCTCTTTGTGAGTGAATGTGTGTGTATGTATATGTGTATATGTATATGTGTATATGTGTATATGTGTTTGTATATGTGTATGTGTATATGTGTATATGTGTATATATGTATATATGTATGTGATTGTATACATATGTGTGTGTGTATGTGCTTGTGTTTATGTATATATAGAATTGCATGTGTGTATTAATATATAGATATGCATGTGTGTGTACGAATGCACATGAGTATGTATGCACATGTGTGTGTATGCATATGTGTGTATGTGTATGTGTGTGTATACATGCATCTATGTATCTATGCATATTCATGTATATGCATATGTGTGTATGTATGCATGTGAGTGTATGTGTGTGTGTCTTTGTGAGTGTATGTGTGTGTATGTATATGTGTATGTGTATATGTGTATGTGTATATGTGCAAGTACCTATATGTGTATGTGTGTGTATGCATATGTGTGCATTTGTAAATTTGTGTGTTTGAATATCATATATGTGTGCATTTGTGTATGTGTGTATATGTGTGTATGTATCTATGTATAGATGTGGAAAGTAACTTCTCTCTCTCTTTGCGTAGAAGAGACATACGACCTCGAAAAGCCTAGTTTAGTCTACTAAACTTTGTCCCCTTAAAAAAGTATAGCATAAAGCTTAATCCCTAAACATTAGGGATCCTTACAAGGCCGATGCAAAGTTCATTTTTTCTCCTAATGATGTATACATTTTTCTAGTTGCTACTCAAATGATTATCATTCAATTCATATTCAATCATTTTCTATGTCATAAAGTGGCAAAAAAACCTCATTATCCTTTAAACTTGCATGGAAGACTAGATTTTGTATTAGATGCACAATACTTAATCGATCACAACATAAAGGTACATACTTCTTGTTCTTATTAGAGACAATTATTAAGCCACATTAGCTCATAACATAATTAAACTTAGAGGAAGAGTAAAAAGAATTTTCCTTATCTCCTGAACACCATGAGGTGGTTTTTCTGTGAAGGATACCCTCATTATCCACTTGTTATCCTGAGGTTATGGTGGAAGACATCCCAATTCGCATCCGAGAAATGTTTTAAAAATCTTCTTCATAGGTCTAGAAGAGGGCTTCATTGCCTAGTCCCTTGAAGTATCTTAGAACTCTTTTAGAGCAAGTGATAAACCTCTTATAGTTGCATAGTTTGAGATACAAAAACTACCAAATGTGTGTTTTAAGGACTTTTTATTGTTTTAAAGATCAAAGGCCCACTAATTGATTTATAATATAAAATTTCCTCATTGTCTTGGCAATCATGTACACTAATATTTTTTTTTCTTTTTCTATAAGAGGGTTCCACCAAATCCTATTCTCCCTATAATGAATTAATTGAAAGAACAACTATACAAGAAACGAAGAAAAATTCCAATAGGACCCCTTTATCTCACAAAGCAGGGGAAGGCAAATTAATTTTAATGGCCTAAAGGGGTTCCCGAGTTCAAACACATGGACATGGCAAACTCCCCAGTCCCCAGCATCCATTATAGTGGGCCTTTGCCTCGGAAGTTCACACACACACACATTCAGACACGCACAGGGACGCACATACACAGTCCAGTGATTTTCTTGGAGAAAACAACACCGGAGTTACTTACAGCCTTACTGGAAACAGACTCAAGTGACGGTCTGGGTGGAGTTCTGATGAAGCATAGGCTGGTCTCTACACAGCTCACTTCAAAGTCTGTGGGCTTACACACCACCATGCATGCAAGTTGATGCAGCGACCTCCAACAACTGCTGCACTATGCAGCGTGTGTTATACAGTGGATTCCGTCTTCATCTTTGACGTAGTTTTAAAATGATGGCACGTATGAAGTTCTTCACGAGGACTCAAAATGACAAGACGCAGCGGACTTATATACTGAAAGTTCGATCTCTTTCTGTCGGTATTAATGGAAGCTTTCTGGCAAATGAAGAGCACTAACAAGCACTTTGAGATCCTCAGAGAGATTTGACAGATTGAAATGAAACACACAATACACCTTTTGATCCACGTGATGACAATGCTGCACTGCTTTGATTAGACAAACAAAACATGTTAGATTTTAACTGTAAATTGTTTTGATAAAATAATCAATTGTGTAATACTGCGAGGAAAAATAACTATAGCCGCCATTGGATCTAATGTTGACATTTTCAGAGGAGCACTAACAGAGGAATCACGTAACAGGGAAGCATAGATAAGAGTGCACATCCTTGTATCATAGATTAGTGAAATCAACTTAAGAAATCGCAGATTAGTGAAGAGGGAAGCATAGATTAAAGAAATCAACTTAAGAAAGCGGAGATCTTGTTTAGATTAGTGAAATCAACTTAAGAAACCGAGGCATAGATTAGTGAAATCATAGAAGAGGGAATCATAGATTAAAGAAATCAACTTAAGAAAGGGAAGATCTTGTTTAGTAGCTCTTTTCGTAATATTCCTCGTTTCTTTCGAGATCTTAAAACAATTTAAGCTAAAAACCCATTATTCTGTGACCTTACTTAAGGTAGAAGTCTCAATACAGTCACAAAAAATAGTTCCAATGTTTCTGACATTTTCTCATTTGATTTAAGTGTAGATATGATGATTATAATGCTTTGTCTAGTTGCACATCTCCGAAAGTAAAGCTTCACTTGTTTGGTACACATATCAACATTGCATTTCAACTCATATTTTGCCCATTTTTGCTGTATTTTCTCTTGCTGAGTTCTCTCTTGCCTCTCCAATAGTACAAACAACTTTGCTAATTCTAGAGTTTCTTCTATGGTTTGAGTAGGAATGATCAAGCCATCTTATTCAAGGAACTCTACTATAAATCAAATTGAATCATGCCCTTTTGAGTTCAAGGTAAACGTGTAATAAAGTAATACTATCTCACTTACCATTAGGAATTTGCAAAGGGTGTAACAAGCCACCACTAATAAAATTATCTACTTTATTTACTCAACATTTTGTACACTTAAGTACATAAGTGTACAAAATAGAATTTTCTCTTGACCAATCCATAAGTTTTGTTGATTTTTAGATTATTAGCGCTAGGGGAATCATGGAAATGAATAAGAAAATTTATTCTTAAGTACTTATCATAACCTAGACAAAAAATAAAAGAGACCCTTAAGGACTAAGTACAAGATCTTTGAATTCCAAGTCATGACTGCCACTTTTATGAGCTTAATAATTACATTTGTAAGACTTACTTGG